>JASCZI010152507.1:0-14928 GCA_036250425.1 Stylosanthes scabra | reverse complement strand
CATAGTAACTTGATTAGGAATGGACGGCCATGATTTATTGGGTTACTATGCAGCATAGTGCTGCATAGTGCCGGCGGCTGCCGACACCAATAATTCATCACAATATATATATATATAAGGAAAACTAATATTGATGCCATAATGGTTTGGTGCAAAAATTAAATTTACCACCAACGTTATTTTTGTCTCAAAATTATCACATAAGTTTTAATTTCACATTAAAAATATCAAAATTTAATTGTGTAGACAGAAATACCCTTCCCCTTATAATCATAAATTACAATTTATTATTATTATCATTATTATTATTATTTATTAAAACAATAATTTCCAAAAAAAAATCAAATGGAAAAGAGAAAGGGGAATGGTGAAAGAGAAGAAGAGGGGATAAAGGAGAGGAGGGCGCCGACAGGGGTGTAGCCGCCGCCACCATCGTTGAGAAAGAGAGGTGACGTGAGAGACACAGATCAAAGTAGAGGGGAAAGAGTGAGACGCGACGGAAGAGAGGAGGAGGGCTCCGTCACTGCCTTGTGTCGTCGAGCTTCTCTGTCGCCGCCGAAGTTTCCTTTGTCGCTGTCGCTGAGATGAGAAGAGGGGGAGAGAGAGAGACACGACACACGAGCTCGTTAATGCGCAGAGATGACGTGCCTCCAGTAGGGATATGATCACTGTTTACGGTGGAGACTGATCGGCTGCGTTAGGACCCGGCGGCTCAATGTAGGGAGGCGGCGCGGCTGGTTGAGGCTGGGAGGCATGCCTTGGCCGCGGTTGACATTGATCTCGAAGCTAGGCCACGATGGCACTGAACGCCATCGGAGAAGAAGTAGTTGCGTCCAACGTGGTCAATGGAACAGAAATGGCGCCCCCTTCTCTTCTATCTCTTTCCCTAGAAAAGCTTCCCCCAAACCCATTTCTCTTGGTCTTTAATTTCCCTTCCATTTCGAATTCTCTCTACATACACAAACCCACCAACCCTTCTTTCTTCCCACTATCTCTTCTCTTGTTCCTTGCTATTCATATCGGAATCAAATCATATTAAATTAAATCAAATAATCAGAAACACAATCTCGTACTAGGCTTGCTATAGCTTCCAAGGTTTTGTTACTTATAAAAGTTGAAGGATTCTGAAGAGTTTTAGAGTTTTGTTGTTTGATTTGTGTGGATTGGAACATGGCTGGGATTTGTTGCGGTGTTGTTGGAGAAGGAGACTCCAACTCCAATTGAGCCAATTTCTTCGCGGCCTTAATCTCGTCGGAGTTTGGACCTCTTGCCGTTGAAAATTTAAAAATTGATTCAGATTGATATTTTTGTTTGGTTGAAAATTTCTGATGATATGGTGCTATATGCAATTGGAAATGGTTGGTGGTGGTTAGAGAAATTGGGGGTTTAGGGGCAAAATGGTCCATATGTTTTTTTAATAAAAAATTCAAACGTTTGTGACAATTTTGAGAGAAAAAATGTTTGTGACAAAATTGATTTTCACACAAAATATTTATGGCATAAAGAGTACTTTTCCCATAATATTATTGATAAAAAGAATTTGATAATAAAGTTTGTCATCACTAATATTTGAGTCAACAATCTCCCGGCCCCTTGATGACAAACCATGAAAAACTTAAAAGTGATAAGTTTAAAAGACTTCCCTGAATGTGATGAAGGTCTATAAGCTCCCCCTGAATTTGCAACCTTCGAAACTTCATATAAACAGCAAAATGCAATACTAGTAATCAAACAGAAAATTGCCAATAAAAACATGGCTAACCAGACCAAGCAAAACAGGGCTATTAAGTCCAAAATATTCAATATAATTATCTAGACTTCAGCAACCAAATATCAAAGCAAGTAAACATAATTTTTTCTTAGTTTACTGCCCCTTTTGACATCGAGGGAAAGTACCAAGAACCTACAAAAAAAAAAGGTCCAGCAATAATAAAGCCATGTTTTAAGGTCTACAGTCATTCGAATTAAAATAAATAGAAATAGAAAACATTAGCAACAGTTTGAAACAATATAGCATCAGATTAGTCCTCTTCGTTGTCCTCATCTTCCTCATCCCTTGCAGCTTCTTTAGCATCTTCTTCTTCCGACAGATAGGTCTCTTCTTCGAGCTCAAGACCTCAAGTATGTCTTGATTGGTCATCTGAAGAAATTGTTTTGTTTTGGCAAGATCCCTCTGGTCACTTGTCTCTTGGCTAAGATATCCTTAGAGAACTGAATCATTAGCTCCACCAAATTTGTGATTTCTCCCATCATCTCCTTCATTGCTTTGATGATTTTCTTGATCTTCTTTCTGGTGGAGGATTTTCGGCCAGAGTGAGGACGAAGAGGAACAAAAGGTTCAATATGTTGTTTACCTCTTGTAGCTTGTTTCTTCACTGCACCACCCCCTTTAAGATAAGAATTTACTTCCTGAAATTGTTCTTGATGATAAAAAGGAACTTTAAACAATGCAAATATTTTTGTAAGAAATAATAGCATATGGTAATGCAGTGTTCTTTTCACTTTTCACACACTCAAACATGTGACGCATTATAAGGTACCCAAAGGATATGGGAATTCGGTTGAGCAAGGCATAGAGGACCAATGTATCCAAGAATGTAACCTTTTGATAAGAACCACTCTGTGGCAGAATGTATAGTGGTTGATAATCCGATGAAGCTGAGCGTTGACAGGGCCCAGAGCCTTGTGAGTTGGAGTCAGATTAGCATATTCAGCAAAATGTTCACAAATAGATTTGACAGCAATCAAATAGTCAACACCCAAATGTTTATCCCATTTGCCAGAGGTGAACACACATATTCCAGTCTCATGATATCCTAAAGCTTAAGCAATTTTGAACTTATCAAGTATAATTTTTGTGTTTTGAACAAAAGAAATAATGTACCCATCCTGATAATACATATTGCGGTAGAATTCAAGAACCAAATCAGGATACACCACACCTTTCTGATCAAACAGAGGCAGCCACCCTTGCTTGCCAAATAGATCAGTGAAATCCAAACCCTCACTAGCAAGAGAATCAAGGGACACTAAAATTTGAGGCACAATAGGTCTATCCACAATATTAGATCTGTACAAGAACCAATTTCTAAGACTAGAGAAGCGTTTTACATCAAAGGTTTCAGCAGGAAGTTTGTCATAGTGACGCTTGAAAGCAACAGGATCAATAATGAGGGGTTCGGGAGTTGGATAGAGAGAGAAGCGAGAATTACCACTTCGTTGGGGCTGAGGCGGAGGAGACGGCGGCGAGTACTCCTCGTCTTGAAGAGGCCGTTTGCCATGAGATGGAGGTGGTGGCAATGGCTCGGGTTTAGTGGTGGTGCGGCAACGATGTACCATGACGAAGTCGGCAGTGGACGGCGGTCTTGTGAGCCATGGGTTTGATGGTTGGGCGAAGGTTGGGGTTTTCTTGTTGGTGGTTGGTGAGTGATGGATGGAGGTCGTGTTGTGGGAAGAGAGGGTTGAGGGAAATTATCAAAGGGGTTAAGTGTTGTGTGGAAGGGAAGGGAATTAGGTTTTGAGATTTATGTGTAAGCGAGAAAGTAAGTGGGAATGGGGTTTCGAGTGTTTTGCCCACTTCTAGAATTAGAACCACTTCTTAGTTGGTAACTGACGGGGGCGCCTCGAAGCCGGTCCGGAAAAGTAGAGTTTCGTTGCAGATAGCTCCGGACCGATGTCAAGGGAATTGTGCCAAATTTAGTTAAAAAAGTCTCACAGAGATGCAACCAAGTTTAAAAATACTGAGTATTGAACTCGGGTCGTTCTTCCTAGGAAGCAGAAACAGAGGTTTGTCTTTGATTGAGAAAATATCGGGGTTGGTTGCGGTTTGTTGAGAACATAGTGCAAGAAAACAAATTAAGAATAACAATGGATTAAAGAGTGATTGGTCATGGGTTGAAATACTGTACGTCCCTATGAGCACCGCCGATCCCAGATTGGATGGATTGTCACCTAAAGGAAACTAACCACCACAGGGTGGCGGAGTTAACCCCTATTCGAATGTCCTAGGCATACACAACAGCAGGGGACCTAGGTCTCAACAGAACTCGAGTAAATCCCGCGTCACCAGGAAGAACTCACTAGTAGTGCACTTTGCACCGAATTGAGTCTGTCTCATTTAAAGTCCCCGCACTGCTGGCAGGGGTGTAGCGTTAACTGCATCGAAATTAACTCAGTTCCTCCCATCCATTGCCCTTAGAGATCGACAGCTAAGATCATTCGTACATTTCACCCCATAGTCGATTCACTATGGTCACTACTCACTACTAACGGAAATCATAATTGCAGGCAGCATAACAGTAAGACATAATAGCAGAATAACAGAAATCAAATGGACAGAATAACGGCAGTAAAATAGAATAATCCAAAATTAAAGTCAGCAGAGTAACAGCATATAAAACAGATAATAAAAGCAGTAAAATGTTTGGATGGTGAAAATGGATAAAAACTAGTAGAACCCTAAACTAAACTAAAGGAATGGTGAATTAGGCTCTCCCAAAAATGGTGAAGGCTTCCTCTGTTTATAAGCACAAATCTGGCCACTAGTGCGTACGCATAGGCCCTCTTGGTGCGTACGCATATGGTCCGGTTCCAGCTAGGATGTGACGCCCAAGGCATGGCAATGCATACGCATAGGCTCCTTTGGTGCATAGGCATAGGCTCTGGATTTGGCCTTCAAGCTTTTCTTTGCGATCATCTCGTTCCTCACGCTCTCTTTAGCCACTTCCGCTCCGAACTTTGCCTGTTAAAGCCTGAAACACTTGAACGCACACATTTAGGCATCGTGCGGAACGGGAAACAGTTTAAAACATAGTAAAATTTGGCTAAAATAGCAGATAATTACATTGACATCCCTAAGGAACGATTAAACGCAAACATGCTTGTTTCTCATGTATTTAAGTGGTGAAAGGTTGACAATTAGTCAATTTATGATATGAAATAACCCATTGAAATGAGGTTTATGAGTAACCACCTCTCTTAGTGAAGAATTTTCTTCCAGCCATGATATATAATGATGCTTGAGAGTGTGATAGTGGTGTATGCAGTTGTGCATGAATTATGATGGTTTTATAAATGTAGAAAAAGAATTATAGGAAATGATATGATATGATTTGAAATATGTAAAACTGATATGAAATATATTTGAAACATATATGATATGATTTTGAAATAATTTTAAAAAAGATATGAAATAAATAGATAGAAATAGCCGTGATAAAAGGCAAGATATGATGCAGATTTTTATAAAAGGAAATATTTTGAAAAACTCTGGACGTAAACTCATGTAGGATGTGGCAACAATAATAACTTAGACCTTTTATCATCATTTGCTAGAATTGTCTCTCTTCGACCTGTGAGACAAAAACTTAAACGAATTGTTAGTATATATCAGATAAAGAAATAATTTCTAAATCAGTTCTTAACTTTATAAATCTATCTTCAGCAAGAGGTTTAGTGAAAATATCAGCTAATTGATCTTCAGATTTAACAAATTGGATATCAATGTTCCCTCTTTGAACATGTTCACGAATAGAGTGGTATTTCACTTCAATGTGTTTTCTTCTTGAGTGCAAGACGAAATTTTTTGATATGTTATGGCACTCATGTTATTACACATAAGAGGACATTACTAATGCTTAACTTGTAATCAATTAGTTGGGTTGTTAACCATAGAACCTAACAAGAGCATAAACAAGTTGTGATGTACTCAACTTCAGCCGTTGAAAGCACAACTGTTGCTTGTTTCTTGCTAGTCCAAATGTTCAATGAGTTTCCTAGGAAATAACACATTCCGCTTATACTTCTTCTATCCACTTTATCACCTGCATAGTCAGCATCACTAAAAGTGGTAACATTAAAAGAATCAATTCTATGGTACCAAAGACCAAATGAAATGGTCCCATGAATGTATCGAATAATCCTCTTCACGGCGGTTAAGTGTGATTTCTTTGGATTGGATTGAAATCTTGAGCAAACTCCAACACTTTGAATGATATCGGGCCTTGAGTTTGTGAGATACATTAGGGATCCAATCATTCCTCTATAGCGAGTTTCATCCATATCCTTTTCTTCATCATCTTTGTCCAATTTTATATTCGGATGCATAGGAGTTCCCATGGGTTTAGCATGATCCATTCCAAACTTCTTTACCAATTCTTTAGCATATTTTTCTTGATGAACAAAAATTCCATTGGGTAATTGCTTAATCTGTAAACTTAGAAAAAATATTAGTTCTCCCATCATGCTCATGTCAAATTCACTTTTCATGAGCTTAGCAAAATCTGCACACAAAGATTCATTAGCGGAGCCAAAAATAATATCATCAACATAAACTTGAACAATTATAAAATGATCAGATTCATTTTTAATAAATAAAGTAGTATCCGTGGTCCCCTTTGAAAACCAAAACAATATCATCAACATAAACTTAATTGCAAATTTTGTTGTAAAAAAAAACACAAACAAAAACTTGAAGATAATAAATACGCAAATAAAATTTAAAGTTGAATTCGGAACAATTTGGAAATTACAAAATAGGTTGTTCCTATTTAAAGTTAAATTCAACTAATATGCGAATGTCTTACCTACATAACTAATCATTTAATGGTCCAATTTTCATAACTATCATGTTGCTATATATACATTAACATAATCATCACTCTTCGGGAGATTGCTCACCATCATAATCATCCTTTGCATTGTTTCTTCACCCCATTTGCAAAATTAGCACCTCCTCAAAACTTTTGTCTGTTTTCAACTGCTTGTATACCTTTGTGACCGTGAATGTGAAGCCTTTCAACAATGTGGAAGCTTTCATATCTATCTGAGATTGCTGAGAAAGCTTCTTCCTCATTGAAAAAAGCAGAAACGCAGAAACTACACATCAATTTCAAGGCTTAATTATTAAATAACTTAAATCAGATTATTTCTACTACAGGAAATTGGAATCAAATTGGTTGTATTTATAGCTACAGATATATATTATATGCAAAAAGGGGGACAAAACGATTTAAAGTAAGCAATAATTACATATAGTGCCATTTAAGAAATAGAAAATCAAATATCAATTGTGTGTGTGATATAGTAAATGTTTGGCATGCACCAAAGATAAATTAAAGAAGATTAAATAGTGAAGGAAGAGCCAACTCTACAACTCACGTGTGAGACCATTAAGTCTATGAATTATTGAATAAATATATATTTAATCAATAATTTTATATATGAGAAGGTCTATTGTATAAGAAACAAAATGAGTAATAGCAGTAATACAATGTCAATACAACATTGGAACATAACTTTAAGAGTGTTCCGCCTTGAAGATCCTGCTAGGGACAACAGATTTCAGCTGTAGGTGTAGAAAAATCTAGTTATGCGAGATCGGCAATAGGTGAGTTTAAAACAATATCAACGCAACAAAAACAGCAACAGCAGCTAAGTAAATTATGCATCTTTGTTGTGTGAGTGCGTATGAGAGTAGTGATGAGTGATGACTAATAAAGAAATTGGAGGCACTACTTTGTATTCATTTGTTTTTTTGTGTTCTGAATAATAGTCTCTTAGATAAATCTTTTCAATGAATGGTTGCCAAATTCATTTAGCTAATAAACTAATAAGATGATAAACATATATAAAGGCAAATACCAATTCAAATACAGTATATACAGAGACAAAATAAGCATTACATATTACAATATCAAATAATATTATAATATAAGTCCATAAACAAACACTCAACAATTCAATTACTAATCAAATTCTTTTACCACTAATTCAAAGTTAAGGTCTTCAAGAGTTTACCAATAGCAACGAGGTCCACAGCAGCTAACTTCCTAGCCAATTGACGATGGGCACCACCATGTGCCTTGAATTGAAATGATTCAACTTGCTTCCTTCTAATCAAGCTCCAAAATCCACTTGATGACCACCTTCCTCCACCAACATCACCAAAATTAAAGGCAATACATGGTTTCCGTCATATATAAACAAATTCTTAATTTATCCATACCAAAATTTAGAATAATACAATGCTTAAAATAGAACTCAAACTCAGAGTACTGCTTAAAACCAGTGTCATGCTTAAAAGACATGTATGGATGAATATCAACACAAAAACAAATCATCCTTTGACACCATGCAACTTCAACAATCATGAAATGTAAGGTAACAAAATTATATGAAGCAGACAAATCCGTAAATACCAGATCCATTTAAGTATTTAACAAAACATAATTTTACAAATATCAAATACAAACTCAAACATTATTGGTGGTGGGTTCCCCAATTAAACGGGCCCACACACACAACTTATTATAATAATAATAATAATAATAATAATAATAATAATAATAATAGAGAGAAGTGGCATCGGATAGAGAAGAAGAGAAATTAGGGATTGAGAAAGAAAGAAAAGACAGAGGCAAGGCGAGAGAGAGAGTTCCGCCGTCGCCCAAGAGAAGAAGAAATTAGGAAAAATGGCAATTCTAAAGTGCACATCTTGATTTGGTAAATTTGTTCCATTTTTTATGAAATTTTAGTATGTTATTCCTGGTGTAGTGTTCAACATTAGGATATAACTTGTTATTGTTATTGCCTTCTCTTATGTCTGATTTGAGATACCTACTTTGTCGAGGGTTTATGTTGATTCCATCCATTATGATGATTATTTTGTTGACTGTTGAGATACCCTAGTGCTACTAAGAAGATTGATTGTGTACCCATTATTATTGATAGTGGAAGATTTTGCTGGATTAGGTCTCGTGGGTTTTTGTCCCTCTTTTGAGAGTTTTCCCACGATAAAAATTGCTTGTGTCTCCTGTTATTAATTTCTGATATTATCTGCTACTTGGAGTATCTTTGGTGTTGCCTATTTAACTGCACAAGTTGTGGGAAAATTATTTTGGTGCTTTCGCTGTTAGATATGTTCTGGCTTGAACCTGTATTTTCCTAACAAAGTGGTATCAAGAGCTTTGGTTGTTTATTCTGTGCTGATTAAATGGAGGAAAATAACACGCATGGGCCAAATATGGTCAAATTGGATTCCAAAAATTACTCTATTTGGAAGACCCTCATGGAAGATATGTTGTATAGCAAAGATTTGTATGATCCTATTGAGGGTGATAAAGCCAAATGTACTAAGTCTGATGCTGAATGGATGAAATTGCACCGGAAGGCAGTTGTTTTGATTCGGCAATGGCGTGATCTCAGTGTGTATCCACATGTTGACACTGAAACTAATGCGCAGAAGATGTGGAACAAACTGAAAGAGCTCTATGAGCGAAAGAATGTGCATAACAAAGCTTTCTTGATTAGGAAGCTGGTTAATATAAAATACACTTAAGGCAAATCAATGCCGGAGCATTTGAGTATATTTCAAGAGACTGTGAATCAGTTTGCGAATAATGAGATCACTTTGAGTGATGAACTGCAAGCCTTGTTGTTGCTTAGTTCTCTACCTGATAGTTGGGAAGTTCTGGTTGTGACACTGACTAACTCAGCTCCAAAAGGAAAGTTGACATTGTCAATGATAAAAAAGAGCATGTTGAATGAAGAAGCCAGAAGAAAAGAGCGGGGTTTGATCAATACCTCCTCCCAGTCAGAAGCACTTGTTTCAGAGTCACGGGGGAGAAGCCAATCTAGAAAACCTCACAATTCTGACAGGTTAGAGAGCCGAGGCAAGTCAAGAGGAAAGTTCAAACCGCCAAAAAAAGAATTCACTTTCACTTGTCATCATTGTGGCAAGTCGGGGCATATTAGGAGGAATTGCGGTTTCTTGAAAAGAGAATAATCAAGTGGAAGAAATGAAGACAAAGGTAAAGAAAGTGATCATGAAACTTCTGTTATTATTTATGATGATGTTCTTATCACTTATGATGAAAATTATGTTAGTCTTATCTGTGATGATTCCACTTGGATTATGGATTCTGGTGCCTCATGTTATGTAACTCCGAGACATGAATTTTTCACTTCGTATACTGCTGGAAATTTTGGCAAGATCAAGTTGGGAGATAAAGAGGTGTGCGACATCATTGGTATGAGAGATTTGTGGCTTGAAACCAACATAGAATGCAAGTTGCAGTTGAAGAATGTTAGGCATGCGCCAGATATGCAGTTCAATCTGATTTGAGTGAAAGCATTGGACCAAGAAGGGTATTATACTTCCTTCGGTGGTGGAAATTGCAAGATTACCAAAGGACCTCTCATTGTTGCTAAAGAAGACAATACTCACTCTACTCTCTACCGGTTGTAAGCAAAGTTGTGCAAAGAAGATGTAAATGTAGATGATGATTCTTCTTCTGATTTATGGCATATGCATTTTGGCCACTTGAGTGAGAAAGGACTCAATGTCTTAGCCAAGAGACACTCACTTCCGGTGAAAGGTACAACTTTAAATACTTGCACTCATTGTTTTGTTGGAAAGCATGCTAGAGTATCATTTCATAGTTCTGGACCTCATAGGAAATCACATGTTCTAGATTTAGTTCACACTGATGTTTGCACTATGGATGCTAAGACATTAGGAGGTGCAACATATTTTGTTACTTTTATTGATGATTATTCTCGAAAAATATGGGCTTTTGTTTTGAAATCTAAAGATCAGGTGCTCGATGTCTTCAAACACTTTCATGCAAGTGTTGAAAGAGAAACAAGAAAGAAGTTGAAATGTGTTCGAGCAGATAATGGAGGTGAATATCGGGGTCCATTTGAAGAGTATTGCAAAGGACATGGGATCAAGCTTGAGAAGACAGTTCCTAAGACTCCTCAGCACAATGGCATTGCAGAGAGAATGAATCGCACTATCAATGATAGAGTCAGGTATATGCTATCTCATGCAAAGTTGCCAAAATCCTTTTAAGATGAAGCAATGAGGACTGCAGTAGATTTGATCAACCTTTCTCCTTCAGCCCTCTAGGTTGTGATGTTCCAGAGAAAATCTGGAGAGGGAAAGATATTTCTTACAGTCACTTGAGAGTGTTCGGCTATAGGGCTTTTGTTCACATTCCAAGAGATGAGAGGTCTAAACTTGATGGGAAGTCAAAGCAGTATATCTTCATGGGTTATGGTCACGAAGACTTTGGTTACAGGTTATGGGATCCTAAGAGCAAGAAAATAATTAGAAACCAAGATGTGATTTTTCTTGAAGACCAAACTATTGAAGATTTTGAGAAGACAGATAAACCAACAACAACTGTTAGACGTTTTGTTGATGATGGGCCTAGTTCTTCCACTAGTTCTCCTGTTGATGGGGGAGATGTACAAGCTGGTAATGATGGTGATGATTTGCATGGTGATCTTACACCTCAACCTGAGGTGCCAGATGCAGAAGTTCCACCAGATGTAGAAGAACCACCAGCTGAGCCTAAATTGAGAAGATCTACTAGAAAGTGTAATCCCTCTCATAGATACTCTCCTCATGAGTATGTGATGAACATTGAGACTGGGGAGCCAGAGAGCTACCAGGAAGCTATGTCTGATGAGCATAAAGAAGATTGGTTGAAGGCCATGCAAGATAAAATGAAATCCTTGCATGAGAACCATACTTTTAAGTTGGTGAAGTTGTCAAATGGTAAGAAAGTTTTCAAGAATAAATGGGTGTTAAAGCTGAAAGTAAATGAGAATGTCTCACAACCAAGGTACAAAGCTTGGTTGGTTGTGAAAGGGTTTGAACAGAAGAAAGGTATTAACTTTGAAGAGATTTTCTCACCGGTGGTGAAGATGTATGTCCTCTATTCGGGTTGTGCTTGAGTTAGCAGCGAGCTTGAATTTGGAGGATGAGCAACTTGATGTGAAGACTATATTCCTTCATGGTGACATAGGCAAAGAAACTTACATGGACCAACCAGAGGGTTTCGCGGTTAAAGGAAAGGAGCAACTTGTTTGCAAACTGAAGAAAAGCTTATACGGGCTGAAGCAAGCTCCAAGACAATGGTACACGAAGTTTGATTACTTTATGGACCATCATGGGTATAGTAAGACCTCTTTTAATCACTGTGTTTATGTCAAGAAATTCTCTGATGGTGATTTTATCTTTCTCTTGGTTTATGTTGATGACATGCTGATTGTTGGTCATGATACAAAGAAGATTAAAAGTCTTAAGAAAGACTTGAGCAAATTCTTTGCTATGAAGGATTTAGGTCTTGCAAAGAAAATCCTTGGCATGAGGATTACTCGTGACAGGAAGAATGGGAAACTGTGGTTATCGTAGCAGAAGTACATTGAGAAGGTTTTAGAGAGGTTTGACATGGGTAATTCCAAACCGGTCAGTACTCCACTTGCTATTTTTTCAAGTTGAGCTCAAAGCAATGTCCTACAAGTGAGAAAGAAAAAGAAGAAATGAAGAAGATTCCATATGCATCTGCAGTTTGCAGTTTGATGTATGCTATGGTTTGCACAAGGCCAGATGTTGCTCATGCTATTGGAGTTGTTAGCCGTTTTCACTCTAATCCTGACAAAGAACACTAGGAAGCGATGAAGTGGATTTTCAGATACCTTAATGGTACTTCTAAAGTATGTTTATGCTTTGGGAGTGGTCAACCTGTGTTGGATAGTTACACAGATGCATATATGGCTGGGGATCTTGATTCAAGGAAGTCTACTTCTAGTTATATGATTACTTTTGCAGGGGGAGTTGTGTCTTGGCAATCTCGACTTCAGAAATGTGTTGCCTTGTCTACAACAGAGGCTGAATACATTGCTGTTCTTAAAGCTTCTAAGGAACTCTTGTGGATGAAGAAATTTCTACAGGAGTTGGACATAAATCAAGAGAAGTTTGTGTTATTTTGTGACAGCGAGAGTGCTATCCATCTTAGCAAGAATCCTATATTCTATTCTAGATCAAAGAATATAGAGGTGAGGTATCATTGGATACGTCAAGCGTTGGAAATGAAGAAATTAGCACTTGAGAAGATCTATACTGACGACAATGGTTCAGATATGATAACTAAGAGTTTATCTGCAGTGAAGTTTGATTCATGTAGAGAGAAGGCGGGCTTGGTGGAGTAGCCTAACTGGACTTGAATTGGTGAGGGGGAGATTTATTGGTGGGCTCCCCAATTAAAGTGGCCCACACACTACTTATAATAATGATGATGATGATGATGATGATGATGATGATGATAATACAGAGAAGTGGCTTTTGCCACGGAGAGAGAAGAAGAGAAATTAGGGATTGAGAAAGAAAGAAAAGACAGAGGCAAGGCGAGAAAGAGTTCCGCTGTCGTTGAAGAGAAGAAGAAATTAGGTAAAAGGGCAATTTCAAGGTGCACATCTTGATTTGGTAAACTTGTTCTGTTTCTTATGAAATTTTAGTATGTTATTTCTGGTGTAGTGCTGAATATTAGGATATAACTTGCTATTGTTATTGCATTCTCTTGTGTCTGATTTGAGATACCTACTTTGTGGAGGGTTTATGTTGATTCCATCTGTTGTGATGATGTATTTTATTGACTGTTGAGATACCCTAGTGCTACTAGGAAGACTGATTGTGTACCCATTATTATCGATGGTGGAAGATTTTGCTGGACTAGGTCCCGTGTGTTTTTTCCCCTCTTTTGAGGGTTTTCTCACGATAAAAATTGCTTGTGTCTTTTGTTATTAATTTCTGCATATTATCTGCTGCTTGAAGTATCTTTGATGTTGCCTATTTAATTGCATAGGTTGTGAGAAAATTATTTTGGTGTTTCCGCTGTTAGATAGATCTCCTTCTCACTATCTTCCCGTGCCTTCTGTTCACCATCTTTCTCAATTCTGGCATCAACATCCCGGCGTTAACATGTTTCCGCCGTCCACCTCTCCTGCCGTCTACAAACAACAACAATTCAGGCTGGCTATCGTTCTATTTCACTGTTTGGCTATTTTCAAATTTGTATATTATTTTTTATTTTATTGTTAGGGCATATTATTTCTAATTTTATATTTCATTATTATGTTCATGAGTCTTCGTCATATTAGTCACTTAACTTCATAAAAGATGTATTTTTGGACAAAGCACGTTGAATTCATTTATATTTTTTTAGTTAGAAATTATAGTTTAGTATAAGATTATCAATTCAAGTAAATTATTAATTTAATTTCACGAATGTACGTTTTTGCTTCACTGTTTGGCTATTTTCAAATCTTCATATTATTTTTTATTTTATTTTATTGTTAGGGCATTTGTTCATCCATGCTTCTGCCCTTTCACATTAGCTTTTGTTGTTGTATTGATTAAATTTGGATGTTTATGTCCAAGTACTAAAATTATCTGTAAAATGGTTGAAATTATTGAATTTTTAGATAAATTTGTGAACAAATCAAGCCAATCTTTTTAGAGATAGAGAAAAATCTTTATTCTTGTATGAATAAGTTTTGTATTTGACTCTTTTATTTTGAGCTTTAAAACTAAAGTTGATACTAATTGAGCTTGTGACTAATTAACAAGTGTAAGATTTTAATTGTGTTCTATATCATTTTTTTTTTCTATTGGGGTGAGTAATTAAAGGTTTTTGGCTAAACTGGATATTGAATGGTTCTAATCGCACTTAGAATGAGTAATGTCTTACGGTGTAATGTTATTAAAAAAAATTTCTTCTGTGTTGATGCTTGGTGTTTGGTGTTTAACTGTTTATGGTGTATCTTGATTCTTGAGTGGTTGCATTGTATACTCTTATTCTTCCTATAAGAAGGGAGGTGGGGGAATAAATTGATGTTCACTCTTTGTGTTGGTGGACTCTGATAGCCCGAAAACCTTTTCTTCTTATATAAAAGAGCTACTCCGGCAAGTGGATCGGATCAAGTAGTATCACTCTATGAGTGGATATCGTTCCCACGGAGAAGTGTGGATCAAACAATATTTCAATTGACTCTTTAAGTAGATTGAAATATAACAAATCTGAAAAGGGATCTATTCTAACAAATACAACAAAAATTATGTAATTATCAACGAACTAAAAA
>JASCZI010152505.1:363-14958 GCA_036250425.1 Stylosanthes scabra | reverse complement strand
CTTTCAATTGAATCCTCAATCCTTTGATTGTTGTTAATCATCTTCACAATGGTTGTCATTCATCAAAACCTAATTACACAAACTTGGCATGCATATGCAATTGTGATTTACACGGCAAACATGAGGCTGCTGTCCAACTGAGAGTGGTCGGCCGACATGGTCGGAGCAATGCACGTGTGGGGGCCCCCAAACTTCCGAACCTCCCTGCATCAGCAACAACGGTGCTTACGAGGAGATACATACTTATTCATTTAGAAAACACACAACTGGAGCTGCGGGTTTGAATCACTTACCAGTAACCGAGGTTCTGCCTCAAGGCAACGCGAATGCTCCAAGGGCATCCATCCGCCGCGTGCTTGCACCGGCAGTGGTACTTTATTCTGTCTAACTCAATAACCTTATACTCCGCATTCCGCCGGATGCTGTAATTTTTTACTGCAGTCTGAACCGCATCCCGGTTGCGCATCCGATGGCCGACTCGGATCTCTGCCCCCCCGTCCGTGTTATAGTCATTGCCGATTCCCGCATTGAACGGATCCGAACATGCGCCTTCATCTAGATCGAGCTGCTGGAAATAGCATGGCACGTCCTCCACCCTTGGGATTGGCGGCGGCGCCGGAAGGACATGACGGGGACAGCTAGCTGAACGGGTCTCCGGACCACCCGCACCACCTTCCTGCACGTCAGAGGATGATGCAGTGCTCGCAGCATAGTCGGAATCATCCTCTTCTGACCCTGAATGACCCATCGCCGCTTCGGTTTCTGGAGGGGGTTCAGCAATCCGGACCGGTGTCGCCGCAACCGGCAGGCCAGCCGGGATGCGGCCGACCTCAACCAAAAAGTCCATGACGTGTTGGGGCATCGGTCTGCGGTGGCATCCGAACGTGATGCCGACGTGCTCATCGTTAAATAACTAGACCAGCAGATGCAGGAACCTTCCGTCGGGCTGCCGCTGCAGGTAGCGGTACCCGACTTTCTTATTCTCCGTGAATCCGCCGCCTAGGTGGTATAGGAACACTGCTTGTAACTCCGCCATGGTGCTTATATCGTCGTGTTGGAAGACCACCGGTGAGTTGTATTGGAACTACACTCCGTCAGGTCGCTCATGAGCGACCGCATTTGGGTGCAACCGTATTACCAAAGGCTGAGGCTGATCCATAGCACAAGGGTTGGGGAGGGAGAGCAAGGGAGATGATATGAATTAGTGTGGAGTGTGTGGAATGAGGAATGGAGATGCACAGCCCTGCTTATATAAGGTTTTGCCGAACCAGTGCCGCGGGCTCATGTCGAGGCACCCAAATAACACCAGTGCCGCACCCTGACCCTGAGCATCCACAAAACACCAGTGCCGCCCCCAACCCCTGCGACACTGGGCCTAGGCCATTTCGCTCCTATCCCCTGCGACACTGGCCCAACTAAAAAGGTGCCAGTGCCGTGCCCTCACCCCGCGGCATTGGTGCTACTGTATTTCTCACCCAACCCCCACGGCACTACTAATACGACCTAAAAACGTAAATTTACATAGTTTTATTTGTTTGTGTAATTTCTAATTTATTTTATTTATAAAAAAAAATCCTATATAAATAAGAATTTGTAGGCGGTACACCTAATTAAAATTTTGTTCATTATGAGTTTAAAATACTAACTACAACATTTGTTTTAAAATGGTTCTAAAGAGGTATTTTAGTCTTCTAACATTAAAATTTAAAATTATGATTTCAAACTGAAATTAAACCGTCTTAGTTCTAAAAGGTTGTTATTATCTTTTCATAATTAATATACCCATAGAAGTTTTTATTTTTTATAATGAATAAAATGTTATTTTATTTTTTATATAAATAAATTTTAATTCTCAATACAATAAAAAATCTTATTTGTTAAATGGAGTAGTGCTACGTAAACATATAAAAATTTTTTAGTAATTGGCCGTTAATTTTTAAAAGTGTTGGTCAAAAGTATGAATTTGACTTTGATGCATTATTAATGTAAAAATATTTTATAGGTGCATTCAATTACGTAATGTCACATCACAAAAAATAACTTTATTTTTTATTAACTTCATAATTAGTAGTTCAAAAGAACGTACACTATCACTCTATCAGCATGGGCAGAGATAGAGTTTTTTAATAAGAGTGGCCAAATTTTTTTATTTTC
The DNA here is from genome assembly GCA_036250425.1 of Stylosanthes scabra. Lineage (NCBI taxonomy): Eukaryota > Viridiplantae > Streptophyta > Magnoliopsida > Fabales > Fabaceae > Stylosanthes > Stylosanthes scabra. The sequence continues at coordinate 12,804 of JASCZI010152505.1, read as the reverse complement.
TTTTTCTGTCTAAAAGAATTAATTTATCGAAAAAATTTTATATTTTTTTCATGAAATCAAAATTCACATAATACATAAAATTAAAAATATTAAATATTATAGTATTTAAATATGATAATATAATAAAAATATTATAAGAGCTTATTTTTTAGTTGTTTAAATGATAATCATAGGGACAACTAAAAAATTAATAATAATAATCATAGGTAGCTTTTTTTCGTTATCTCATAAAAAAAGTAATTTTAATAATAGAATTAGAGCAATACTACTTAATCATCAATTTTTATTTATTTTAACTATTATTTAGCATTATTTTAAAAGATGGTAGTTAAAGTATGATGTTAAACTACAATTTAAAAATATTGAGAAATGATGATTACAAATAATGACCAAAATAAATTAAAACGGATAGTTATCTAGCTTTTCTCTATGCGTTCTAAACAGAAAATCTAGGCTATCATTTTAATAAAAATTTGGAGTTTTCTTAGTCTTACTAATCACAAAATAAAAAACATAAACATGCTAGGAAGAAAATAAATGAAAGTGGAAAAAAAAATAAAACACAATCAGGGTGATAATGACCTATCGTGATCAACATTACACTCTGTCTCTAACTATTAGTAAATTAAAATTAAATTCTAAAAACACTGTTAGACTATGTCTGATAGTTAGCTAAAAGTGTTGACTAAATTACTTATCTTTCAATATTTTTCTGTTGTTCATAGTAATATTAAACAAAAATTAGACCTAAAATATCTATTTTATTGCTTTTTGTAATTCAGTCTAATTTTTGTTTCGTAGCTAACCAGAAAGCGACAGATTCAAGATACATCACGACTTCATTTAAAAGCTCACAGCACTGGTTTTCATGTCACAAGCTTAAAAGCTCACTGCTTAACCGTTGCACCACACCGAGATCTCCTTGTTTGCATGTATGTTGAAAGCACTCGACCATAAATCTAGTCCGTTCACAATATTTATATTATAGGAAAGTTTTATCATGTTCCTCTCAAAATTAGCAGAATATCATATGGCATTGGGTTTCATTACCCAGCAATAATTTTGACATATAGCGAATGTTGAATGTCTAAATAATCCCTTCAAGACCGTGTGTAGACAAAAATGCCCAGCGACTCCTCAGTTAGTTTTTGTTCTACATTGATCACTAATTTTCTTCAACCCAAAACATATTTTCAAATAGCCTTATTTTCGGTAGAACCATTTATATATTTCACTGACATGCTATCAATTACAAGAAAAAATAACATAGACATCAGTGATATTGGTATTATTTCATAACCAAACATAAATAAATCAATTGATAAGAAACCTCAATATCATAATGGAATAAGTGTTGAACTGGGCGAATCAACTAAGGGATTTAAAAGGAAATTCAGACAATTTTTTTTCCGATATTGACATAATTAACCTATTTTATTATTTTCAACTTTATTTTCGGTATTATAGTATTTTTTTTTTCTCTTGTCCTGAATTAATCTTTATTTCAAATTTATTTTCAGTATTATAGTGTTATTTTTTCTTTTGAAATGTTTTAATTTCATTTTGCCATGATAGATTTAGAGATTTGTTCACTGTCCTGAGGGAAAGGGAAGGGGCTTTGGAAGGCCTAATCCCAAATACCTTAAATTTTTTTTTTTTGAACAGGTAGATTAGACAATCGTCTCCAACCTTAGACATTACATTACAAACACACACATTAGATACTTACACACCCAACATAGTCATTACTCGACCACTGTCGAATTTTGCTAGGCCTATAAGATCACCACTTAAATTAATGGCCTTGCGCACAATGCCAATCTCGAAACCCGGCTAAAAACCTTTAATTGATAGGATTGAATTGTATAACCAAAAAAGAAATTCATTGACTTAAAGCCCACACGAAAAGGCCTTTCAACAATATCCTAATCGTTGGGCGGCTCAGCTCGAGCAAGCCGAAGTCGAAATCAGAGAAGCCTAACTAGGGGCAGAGCTAGACATTTTCTTAAGAGGGGCAAAAAACTTTTAAATAAAAAAAATTGATTAATAATTTTATCATATATATAATATTAGTTTTTTTTTCATAATATATTTATTGTTGACTATATTTGAAATTACTTTTATACACGCAATGAATATGTATTTAGGTATATATATATATGAGAAAATATTATACATATTATTTTATATTCTTATGATATTTAATAAAAATAAGGATAAGACATTTTAGAAGAAAAAAATTTAATATGTAAAATTACATGGAAAAATTATTTTCTATTCTTATTTTGAATTGTTTTTATCAAAGACAATAATTTTGTTAATAAATAATATAATTGAGTGATTTAAAATAGAACAAGAATATGATTTTTTTTTTCAAAATGAATACATAAAATTATCCTAAAAGAAAGAAATTGAGGTTAAAAATATATTACTCTTATTTTGAACACTTGATTATTATAAAAATAGCGCAATCAAATTCAACCAAGTTATTTATTTTTATGTTAAATAGAATTTATTTTAAATGTATGTTAAATAACACAAAACATAGTATAGAAATAAACTTTTATTTGATATCAAAATGGTCTTTTATTTAGTATAAATATAGTTAAATTTTGTTGGTAAAATAAATATACATTTAAAATTATTAATATAAATATATTATAAAATTATTTCTTTTAAAAGGGATCAAAATATAAAATTTAGGAGGGGCCAAATATCAATAAATATAGCTTTGTTATAAATTATTTCTAAGTTTAGAGGCAATCCCCTTTAGCTACTATGAGTCTTTGAGCCTAACACAGAGTATTGACACAACACCCAAGTAATAAAGCTTGACATCTTTTGAACCAGTTGCGGGACCACTATTCCCTAGCATGAGTATTATCGAAAAAAACACATGAAATCTCATCCACTAATTATTTTTATAATATATCTTATTGGTGATAACAACTGAAACATGATGTTCCGCTAAGAGAGATTGCCATATGAAAAAAGCTTCCTATACTTTTATCTCTCATGCTAATAAAGGCAAGGCAATGGATTTAATTTTTTTTTTTAAATTATAATTTTTAAGGGCCCTAATAATTGCACTATTTACTCTATTACTCTGACTTGAGTGACGTAACAAACCCCTCATCCTCTTCTTCTACACGCAGAAAAGGATGTCTCGGACTGTTCTTCTTCACATTAGATTCGGTCACTATTTTGGGACACACTCATTCATTTCTTTGTTTTCCTCTTCTTCCCCAAATCACAACTTGACAGACGAATCGCAATTTTTTTTTTTTTTTTATCGTATTGTGCGATTCATACATGGAATCGTTCGATTCCGAAGCTTTATCGATTCAAGCCACCGAGTCGAATCACCGATGCATCAACTTGTATCTAATCGTGCGGTTCGACTACCTTGTTTTCAACAACAGTAGAGGTTATTTTGGTAGTTTATCCTTAAAAATATAGTATTTCTTAGTTATTTTTGGGATTTTTTATTTCATATTTATGAATATGTACTTGCTGCGGCAAAATTATAAAAATACACACGTATTACTTATGACGAAATAAGTTTTAGTGGCAATGAGATATGCGGAAAAAAATTTAAATTTTTTTTTGAAATTAAAATTGGTAAAAAATTTAGAGTAAAGTATTGTTTTCGTTTCTAATGTTTGGGGTAAGTCTTAAAGATGTCCATAACGTTTAAAACGTCATATTTATGTCCCTAACATTTTGAAATTATATCAATTTTGTTCCATCGTCAAACAATTATAAAAATCACTAACAAAGCCATACATGTATAAGTTAGTTTATAACATCAAAATATTATAAGTGATATGTTCACTTTATTCGTGTTCATTATTATTTTCTACACCATAACACAAAGACCAAAAGAAGAGAAGCATGTAACGATTCTTCTTTCTCACCCAAACTTTACTTTTTTTAGTTGTTCGAATGTGGTTGTGGTAAATATTGGCTCTAGAAAGTTATTAGTTAATTTATTTTGCATTTGGAAAAGTAGATTGTTGGGATTTATACTAATAGAATTAACGGTGGGACAAAATTGATACAATTTCAAAACGTTAGGGATACAAATAGGACATTTTAAACGTTAGGAACATCTTTGAGACTTATCTCAAACGTTAGGGACGAAAACGATACTTTACTCAAACATTTAATATAATGATATAACTTTAACAGTAATGCTACACATCCAAGCATTTACCCCAACCAAGTCCAACCAAGTAATTTTTCCCTACTCTCACACATTACACGCCCTGACACTCTCTCCAAAATTCAAAATGTGCTTCTTCTTCTTCTTCTCTTCCTCCTCTTCCTCCTCCTCCTCCTCCTCCTCCTCCTCTGTTATTGCAGCATCACCATCGTCGTTACTGCAGCCGTCACCGTCGTCATTGCAGTCGCTGCCGTCGCCGTCACCATCTTCTTCTTCTTCTTCTTCTTCTTCTTCTTCTTCTTCTTCTTCTTCTTCATTGTTGTTGATGTTGGTGTTGTTGCTGGTGTTGTTGCTGTTATTGTTAGTGGTGTTCTTGTTATTGTTGGTGGTGTTGCTATTGACGAAAAACCGAATTGGTTATTTTTAAAAAACAGAAACGGATTTTGAAGACAAGCAGAAACAGATTAAGAACAAAAACAGAAATGGATTTAGTATAAAAAACTGAATTGGATAATCAAGAAAACAGAAACGGATTTTGAATGGAAACAGAAACGGATTTTGAATGAAAACAGAAACGAATTTGGAATTAAAAACTGAATTGGATTTTCATAAAACAAAAAAGGATTTTGAATGAAAGTAGAAACAAATTTTGAATGAAAGTAGAAACAGATTTTCTTTTACGCCTAGGCGTGATTTTGGTGATGAACCCATGCCTAGGCGTGGTCTTGTTTAGCTCAAACAGAAACAGATTTTGAATGAAAGTAGAAACGGATTTTGAATGAAAGTAGAAACAGATTATAATATATAAAAACTGAATTGGATTTTCATGAAAACAGAAACGAATTTTGAATAAAAGTAGAAACAGATTTTTAATGAAAGTAGAAACGGATTTTCATACATAAAACTAAATTGAGTTTCTTGAAAACAGAAACGGATTTTGAATGAAAGTAGAAATGGATTTTGAATTATTGGAAATTACCACTCAAATGTACTCAAATGTACTCCATGTTCCTGCTACTGCTCCTACACCTCTTCCTCCTCCTATTTACGTGGTTTTGGTCTTCTTCTTCCTATTATTGTCGTTGCCATTATCATCATCGTCGCTGCTGTCTTTTTCTTGTCTATTGTGTTGTCTTCATTGTCCTCCTCCTCCTCCTTGTTGTTGTCGCCGCTGCTGTCGTCGCCGTCATCGTCATCGGAAGAAGCATGAGGAGTTGACGGAGAAAAAGACGAAGAAGAATGATGAGAAGAGGAAGAAGAAGAAGAAGAAGAATGGAAAGAAGCTGCAGAAGGAGGAAGAAGAAGAAGAAGAAGAAGAAGAAGAAGAAGAAGAAGAAGAAGAAGAAGAAGCTGTAGTAAATACGTGAAACACGCGCGTGTGTGTTTAGAGTTTGGTTGGACTTGGTTGCTAAAAATACTTGGTTGTGTATAATTATTGTAACTATAATACCATTTAAAGAGCACACTAAATGCAGTGTTGATGTTATTATCTAATTAAAACTAGGTTACAGCCCATGCGATATACAATGTGCTTCATAGATCCAAATAATTACTTATCACGGGATGTGTTTCATAGATCCAAATAATTATTTGTTATGGATATAATTGTATTTAATCCTATCAATATCCAGTCAAATGGCACTGGATATAATTATTATTTTGGGCCTCACAACTCTAAGCCAAATCTCTCCTCAAAGGCAGCAAGACCTTTGACCAAGCCCAAAGGGATTCAGATTGCTTCATCCATTTCATGGAACCCTCGTCCGAAAGCCCAAGGGAGAAGGAACCTGGTGTTAGCATCTTCCTCTTGCCCTGCTCCGAATGTGAAGCTCCAAGCTAAGGCTGGCTCCGCCCCATCTCACCCTCACTCTGCTGTTTCGGCAGTGGTTTCTAGGGTTAGAGATGAGCCAACTCCTTCAGCGGAGAAGGTGCCTACCACCTCTCCTAGCCGGATCCTTCCCTCTACCTGTAAGCGAGTACGTCCCAACTCTCTTCATAGCTCACCTTAAGATGTTCGAAGTGAGGTTGGCAGCAAGTTGCAGTTCCCTATTGTTGGCAGATCTGAGTCGGCTGTGGCAGCCATTGGAGGTACGGATTCGGTGGTGGCATCCATTGATGGGTCATAGTCTCTTGGTGATGCTGGATGTGGAGTGGCGATCGCCAGCGGTTCTGTTTTGGCTGTTACAACCCTGGATGGAAAGCACACCGACGCTGGTAATGAGATGGTTGTTGAAGTCACTAGTGGGCAGCATACCCGTGGTATTTAAGTCTTTAACAACTCTAATTACTTGTTTCGAGAGGTTCTATTCCTTTTCTGCATTTTGGTTTTTATGAATTGTCAGAATATTAGCATTTTAGCCTGGAATGTGCAAGGGGCATCTAATAATCTTGCATGGGTTTATTGTAAAGAAGTTGTTAGAAAACTTCACCCTTCTATCTGTATTATTTTGGAGACCCATGTCTATTTCCACAGAGTGAAAGCCTTTTGGAATAATTTAGGCTATCATGATATTGCTATTCCTGAAGCTAGAGGACAAAGTGGAGGTATTTGGATTATGGCTGATGCTTCTGTGGGTTCGGTGAGAATAATTGATGTCTCTGATCATTGTGTGACCTTTGAGTTAGGCATTGGGTTGAACATTTGGGCTTGCAGTGCTGTTTATGCTCCTCCTCATTACCATCTTCGATATGCTTTTTGGGATTATCTTTGTAATTTAGCGGTTGGTATTAGTTTCCTTTAGATTGCTCTTCGGGACTTTAATGAGGTTCTTTGCAGGTCAGAGGTTAATGGAGCTATTTTTAACTCCAGTAAATCTGAGGCTTTTGCTGCAACTATTGATAGCTGTCGTCTTATGGATATGGGGTCTGTTGGCAGGAATCTTTCTTGGTTTAGGAACTCTTTGGGCCATCAGGTTATGGCTAAGAAATTAAACAAGGCCTTGATCAATTTAGATTGGAGATTATTATTCCCTGAGGCATATTGTGAGGTTCTTGGGAGGAGGCAATCTGATCATTCCCCAATCCTCGTTATGTGCTCGCCTAAGAGGAATAATGCTTATAGAAATAATCGTCCTTTCCGTTTTCAAGCGGCGTGGACAACCCATCCTTTGTTTTGTGGTGTTGTTCATGATGCTTGGAGGTCTGGTTCCCCTGATGCTATTCGGAGTCTTGATGAGGTTAGGAAGGGTGCGCTGATTTTTAATTCAAAGGTTTTTGGGAACATCTTCATCAGGAAAGGGAAGTTAGAAGTTAGAATTGTTTGGTTGCAAAATAGGCTTGAATACTCTGATGATTCGGATCTCAAGCAGGAGGAAATAAGGTTAAGAGAGGAGGTAAACCTGGTTCTAATTCAATAAGAATTGTTGTGGTACAAAAAATCGCGAGAGCAATGGGTGCAAATTGGGGAGAGAAATTCTAAATTCTTCCATCTTCAAACGGTTATTAGACGCAAGAGGAATAAGATCCATGGCTTAACTTTAGAAGATGGTTCTTGGTCTACAGATGATGCTTCTCTCCAAGATGAGGCTTTATCCTTCAATTCTTTTCTAATCTTTTTGCAGTTAGAGAAGAGGTTGATATCAACCTTCTGGGTCATGTTCCTCTTCCCCAACTTAGTTCTTCTGCATGCCATGCTTTGTTAGAGCCAATCAATCTGGTGGAAGTTAGAGATGCTGTTATGGGAATGGGGTCCTTTAAAGCTCCCGGGCCGGATGGATTCCAAGCGATTTTCTTCAGAGTACTGGGATATCCTTGGTTCGGATGTTTGGAGTATTGTTAAGCGTGCTTTTGATGGTGAATCCTTATCTGCTGCTGTTTTTGAAACTTTGGTTGTTCTTATCCCAAAAATTGATTCTCCTTCCTCTTTGAAAGACGTTCGCCCGATTAGCCTTTGTAATGTTATCTATAAGATCATTATGAAGGTGCTGGTTAATCGCTTTCGCCCCTTCCTTGTGGAGATTGTTGGCCCTCTCCAAGGAGGCTTCATTCCAGGAAGGGGTACTACAGATAATATCATTGTAGCACAGAATGTTCTTCACTTGATGAGGAAATCGAAGTCAAAAAAGGTACTATGGGGTTTAAAATTGATATGGAAAAAGCGTATGACCGGGTTGATTGGAGGTTTCTTTGTCACTCTCTGTGTAGTTTTGGCTTTCCTCAGAGAATTGTTGATCTGATTATGACCTGTGTTAGCTCATCTTCCTTATCTATCCTGTGGAATGGTGATAGACTCCAACCTATCAATCCCCTACGGGCCTTAGACAAGGGGATCCAATGTCTCTCTACCTCTTTGTCATTTGTATGGAAAGATTGGCCTGCCTTATATCCCATTTAGTTGAGAGTGTTAATGGGACCCCTGTTGTTGTGTCGAGGAAAGGGCCGAGGGTCTCCCATTTGATGTTTGCCGACGAGCTTCTCTTATTTTGCAAAGGTTCTAAACAACAAATTGAAGTAGTTATGCATATATTAGAGATTTTTACAAAGGCTTCTGGTCTGAAGATTAATCTCTCCAAGTCTTATGTTCAATGCTCTAAGAGTATTTCCCGGAGAAGAAAGGATTTCCTAGCTGGTGTTTGCAACATTCCTTTCTCTAGTAATTTGGGGAGATATTTGGGACTGTATATTGGGCAGCAGACGGCAGATCGGAGAACTGTTCATGATGTCCTAGAGAAAATCAGGAACAGACTCTCTCAGTGAAAGGGGAAGCTTTTGAATAAAGCAGGTAGACTTTGTCTTGTTAAGTCTATTCTTTCTTCTGTTCTTGTTTATTCTATGTAAGTTTCACTTTTACCTAAAACTGCTTGTGATAAAATTGATTCTATGATGAGAAATTTCCTCTGGAAATGCCATGTTGAGGGTAGAGGTTTACCCTTGGTTAGTTGGAAAAAGGTGACTACGCCTAAGAAATTTGGAGGGCTTGGGGTTCGTGATTCTCGGTGTGCTAATTTGGCTTTGGTGGGAAAGCTTGTCTGGAAGTTGCTCCAAGGTAAGAACAAACTTTGGGTTAATATCCTGAATGCTAAATATGGGCATCTTACTTCCCAGCAGCTTGTTATTAGAGATGTATCTTCAGTTTGGAGGAGTGTGTTTAAAACCTATCATGCTCTAAAAAATGGTCTTTCTAGGTGTTCGGGTGGTGATCATCTTTCTGTTTAGCATGACCGCTGGAATCCTTTGGGTAAGCTTGGTGAGCTCCTTCCTTACATCCACATTTCTGAATTAGATTTAATCCTGGCTGATGTTGTTCATCATGGGAATTGGTGCTTCGATGATTTAGCTACTTCTATTCCAGCTAGGGTTAAAAATGTGCTTATTGGTCTACCTTTGCCTCTTCCGTCTGTGACTAATATTGGCCCTGGATGGCATTGGTTTTCGGCTCTATCTAAATAATATTCTACTAAGAGTGCTTACTTGTGCTTGGCAAAGCAAAGTCTTAATTGGTCTGATAGTGACAACTGGTCTTGGTTATGGAAATTGTTTACCCCTAAAAAGATTAGATTCATATTGTGGCGGGCTCTTCATAATGCTCTCCCCACTAATGAATTTCTTCATAAAAGAGGGATGATCTTTGCAAAAGGTGTGGTCAATCTCCCGAGGATGTTTTACACTACTTTTGGAACTGCCCAAAAGCTAGAGTGGTTTGGCATCTCCTTGATCCTTCCTTGTCTCTTGTTTCAAATTGCTCTATGTTTAGATTCTGGATTAGGCGTTGCCTCAAGCATGCTGGTCTTCTTGTTCCGATAGCATTGTGGTGGATTTAAAGCAGCCATTGCCAAGAGGTATTTCAACCTGATGAACCTTGGTCGGATGTTAAGGTTGCTGGCCTTTCCAGGTCCTTACTCAATGATATCCTTTCGGCATCCCAAGGTACTTATCATCTCACTCCCTCCCTTCCTATTTCTTCTTGGACTCCTCCTCCTATGGATTATTACATGGTTAATTGTGATGCTAGCATCTTTCATGAGCATCAATTAGCTGGTTTTGGTTGTAATTTGAGAAATAGCTATGGTTCTTAGATTTTGGGCTGATATGGTATATTTCGGTCTGGTCAATCTTTAGGTGTGAGCTTCTTGCAGTTTGGAATGGTTTAATATTGGCCTGGAAGGCAAAGTGTAAGAATGTGATATGCTGCGATATGCGAGACTGATTCCCTTGAAGTTTTTCAACATCTCCAGCATATGTTCAGTTCCTCCTTTTTTGGAGATGTGGATATTACTTGCAAAATTCAAGATCTGTTGAGGCGGGATTGGAATGTCAAGTTTGCTTTGATTGATCGGGAAGCAAATTCTGCGGCCGATTGGATGGCTAAAAGAGGTGCTCATTGTTATTGTGATTATTGTTTGTGGTCTTCTCCTAGTAAGGAGTTGGAGTAGATCCTCCATCAAGAGGCGGTCATCCCTTGCTAGTTGTTTTCTTTCTCTTGTCTACCCAAGAAAGAATATATACAATTAATATATATAGCTTAATTGTCATTTCTAAACCCGCTTTTAAAAAAAAATGCTAATATCAACTTCTTTACGTTTATTTGCTTTTGTTTATGTGAAATAAAAATAGCAATTTTTTTTAAAAAAATCTGTTAATAAAAAGACCTTGAATGTAATTACTTTGAAAGTATCTCTCTTTTCAAGAGTGACAGTCGGTACAAATGTTTGCAAACCATCTTCATTATACTAAGTTTTCGAAAATTAACCCTAGTTAATCACCCAAAAAAAAGTATTAAATCACTCAATAATATAGTTTAGAATACATACTTTACATACAAAGGTCCAAGATCTCGTCTATGGGCAACAGGTGTCACGATAAACAATGTAATTATGACATTTATGCCTACAGACTCATTGAATATTAGTATCAAGAGGATATCTGTTAGAGGAGTGAGAGAATATTGTAAAAGAATAGACTTACAACTAACATAAACATTTTTTCAAGATTAAAATACCAAGTTAAGCAGAGAATTTCTTGCCATGAAAATGATGGATCAGTTAGAATTCCTGCAGCTACTTCTATCACCGAGTTCTCCAATCCAATTGGAATCGGTTGTTCTTCTGAAAACAGATAGCTACACAGCATAGTGTACCAATTTGTCTCTGTAGAAAAAATTGTTAGAAATGCTGATGACATAAATACTTTTACTTTTAGCTGTTCTTGTGTTCCTTGCAAGCTTCGAGTGCCATGATAGCTTTACTCAAGTTTTGCCTTGATTTTATGTCAATCTTTGCCACAAAATTATGGGATGCATCAATTTCCTACTATCTGAATAAGAATCTCAGCAATCTGGCATTGTGTTTGTATTAGTTACTTCTTTCAAGTTATTTGATTGTTCAATACAAATTGATGGAAGGAGATTCTAACCATTTTCGACAAAGAAAACTAAAAGAACACTGAAATAGATACATAAAAGCTAGAATTCAATTTCATAATCTAAAATGATGCAAAACTAGGGTTGTGGATGGATCAGATCCGATCCGCAGATCCGTGGTGAAAAACCGAATCCAATCCGAAAATGTGCGGATTTAATCCTATCCGCACATTAACAGGTACGGATCGCGGATATCAGGTGGTCATCCGCGGATTGGATCCGTAGATCCGCGGATCCGCAAATTAATAAATAAATAATAATATATATTAATACATGTTTTTATGACTTTTATACCAATTTATTTGAATGTATCTTTGTTATTTTTAATTTATGTTATTTTGAGTTTGTTGATTTAATGTTATATAAGAAAATAAATTGAAAAATGGGTCTTGAATTATTATATTTTTCATTTTTCTCCCTTAAAATTAGTTTTTTTAATTTTTTATTTTTTCAACGGATAGATCCGTAATCCGATGCGATCCGCATATCCGATCGGATTCGGAGGCTAAAAGTGCGGATCCGTTATCCGATCCGATCTGATCCGCGCACACCCGTTACCAAAACATAGCCAGAGTGAAAAATCAAAGGCAGAGATGTAACACCCATTCTTGAATTACCAAAAATTCATTACATAAGCTGATAATTTGACTGTACTTTATATGAATACAATCAAATAATACAAATATGTGGCTGTCGCCCCTATATAAAAATCTAGGTTATTTATATATACTCTGTAGAATAAGCACACATAACTATAAAGATTTTGTCTTCCATTGGTCCTTACCGTGTTAAATCTGAAACCACACACAAATACATAGATATAGTGAGAATTTAAAATTCCCAGTAGATAATTAAAAATCTTATTGGATGGTTTCAGCCGCTCTTCACGGAAAGTATCTTAGCAACCACAATTATATCA
>JASCZI010152503.1:0-10494 GCA_036250425.1 Stylosanthes scabra | reverse complement strand
AGGATGGGCTTTAGACATTATTGGAATGATTCACCCGCCTTCGTCGAAAGGGCACAAGTTCATTTTAGTTGCTGTCGATTATTTTACTAAATGGGTCGAGGCTGTTTCTTTGATTGAAGTAACTCAAAAAGAAATAATCGATGTTATTGAAGAATATATTATTCATCGATTTGGAATATCCCAAAGTATCACGACGGATCAAGGCTCCGTATTTAAAGGAAGTCGTGTAGTAAATTATGTTCGGTCTCGGAATATTTAATTAATGACTTCTACACTCTATTATGCTCAAGCTAATGGACAGGTTGAAGCAGTAAATAAAATAATTATTGGTCTCATTAAAAGGCACATTGGTTCTAAACCTCGAAATTGGCATGAGACTTTGAGTCAAATTCTTTGGGCATATCGAAATTCTCCTCGTGGATCGACGAAAACAACACCTTATAAATTGGTATATGGCCATGATGCCGTGCTTCCTTTGGAAATTAATTTGAACATGATTCGAATAATGAGACAAAATGATTTGTCAATAGAAGATTATTGGGCTGCAATGTTTGACGAGTTGAATGAACTTGATAATGATCGATTAATAGCATTAGATAATATTGTTATGCAAAAAGAAAATGTTGCACGGATTTATAACAAGAGAGTTTGTAATAAGAATTTTCAAGTTGGGGAATTAGTTTTGAAAACAGTTTTGCCTTTCGAGAAAAGATCAAGAATTTTTGGCAAATGGTCTCCAAATTGGGAAGGACCATATCAAATTTTAGGGTTATTCAGTGAAAATGCCTATAAGATTAAGAATATCGAGACAGGGCAAGAAATAAAATCTATCAATGGAAAATACTTAAAAACGTATTATGCATGATAAAAAGTTTAATGGAAATTCTAAGTGAAAAAATTGGAAAAGTCATTTACAAAATAAACTTGGCATTCCAGGCCTTCATCTCGATTTATTCCTTAAGCTCTTGAAGAAAGTCTTCCAAAGTATCTTTGAGTTGAAGCTTGTTATCCTCGAAGCCTTTAAAGAGATCGAGTTCTTGGAGTTCTTCTTCTTGAAGCCTTTTGAGATCCGCTTCATTTTGGAGTTTGCTTTTCTCGATTTCAGACAATTGGTTTCCAAGTTCCGTCTTCTTGTCTTGAATTTTTTCGACTGGCTTCTTAAGCTTAGTCATTTTTTCATCAATCTCTTGAATTTGGGCTTGAATTTCAGCCAATTTCTTTACCAAGTCTTCTTTAGTCTTCGAGAGTCCTTCAAGGGTGTCATTAGCATTTGATAAATGCTTTTCATACAAGGCTTTTTTCTCCCTTAAGGCTTTTTCGGCAACAATCAGACCATTGGAATTTTCTTGAATCATAGCTACTTTAAGACGAACATTACTCAACTTTTCCCGAATTATAAATAGATTCTCGAAAATTTTGCCGAAACACAAGACCTGTTTTCGATATTTTTCGGGAAATTGTTGTTCAACCAAGCAACTCGTAACCTTAACAAGTTCGTCATTCCAATATGGATATTTTTGAAGCATATCGAGTGGTTGATTCATGAGACGGATCATCTTTTCAGCTGCACTCTTCAAAAGAATTTTTTGTAAAGATACGAAACTTGCCTTCTGAATTGGGGTATCTTCTTTTTCTTTTTCTTGGGGGACAGATTTGTTGACAGAATTCGAAATGCCTGGCTCGCTTCCCACTTTCGATTCTGAAATCATTTGTAGCAAGTCAGCTAAGTCAGGATCACCACCATCAATTTCGATCACAGGAATTGGAGGCAGAGGCTTCATCGATTGTTTAATTTTTTCAACACTAGCAGCTCTCGTCTCTTCGAGTTGATCTTTGAATTGGATTCTTGGATCGATATAGATTCCTTGATTCGAGCCAGCTTGGATAAGAACTTTTGGAGTTAATGAAACAACTTCTTGGATTATTTCTCGTTCCTTGAGCGGAGAGTTCATTTTTCCAACTGGGTTGTTAAGAGCCTGATCAATCTCATCCAAAACTAGATTCGATCTTTCTGCGGATTTGGACAAATTCGAAATCGAATAGCCTTCAGAGCTAAGTCCACATGGGGATTTTTCTTCACCAACAATTATATCCAATGATGGCACGGACTCTCGAGCTGTTGACTCCTCGATCCTTTCTTTTTCAGGAGATGTTCTCTGTTGATGAAAAGGAAAGACGCTTTGATGGTCTAGGTTTATCCTCATGAAATAAATACTTTGGCAAGGAGAGTATTTTACCTTGTCTTTTGAATTGGAGGATTATTTCGATTTCGATGAAACATCTAAAGAATTGCCAGAAATGGATCGTGCACTTTCAGGAGTTCGAGGTTTTTCCGAAGCTAAAGTGGTTTTCGAAGGAACCTCACCTGGATTTGATTCCTGAAAGATAGGCATATTGGGTATTGAGAAAATAAGCATACGTAAGGAAAAGAAAGATGCAATCCAGATAAAACTTACTTTTGGTAATTCGACATTTCCGGATGGTTTCTTTGGATTTGCCCTTGTTCTTTTTGAAGTCGGTTTCGAGGGTTTAGTCTTCTTTGGTGCAACCTGCTCAGCCTTTCTTTTTTGAGTAGCTTGTTCTTCTTGAGCTACCTTTTCATTTTCTTTTAATTTCTCTTTCTTTCGATTAATCCCAGCAATCATTTCATCGAGGGATCTGTTATATTGCCTATAATAAGCATCCCAGCATTTAATGAAGTTTCTAGTAACAAAGTTGCTCGAACGACATGGGATGGGATCATAGAAAGTTCGAGTGAGCAAATTTTCAGAGAGAAAGGCTTTGATTTCTTTGAAAGAATGGGGAACAAAGTGGTAGATTTGTTTGGCTGGATCTGTCGAATATGGAGCAGGAATGGCTTGAGAGAAACCCATTTGTCTAGCCATAAAGTGAGGTAAATGTAGAACAATTTTGTATCGATCTTTCTTGTAATTGGGAAAGCCGATGGGAAGAACTTGGACAGCAAGGTAATTCGACCAATGCTTATCGACTATAAGTTGAGCTTCCGTTTTACCTTCTTCTTTAACTCGACGCTGACGAAACCAATTCGGCCCTATTTGACGACGAGCGAAGGGTGCAAAGTTCAAATCGCCTCCTTCGAAAGTTCTTAATTTTAGGAGTTTGGTAAATACAAACCAAAAATAGTCGATGACTTCCCCTCCTTTGACACTAAAGTTGGGCTCGAGATGCGCAAGTCGATACCCTTCAATTGGTAATTTGACTGGGACATGAGATCAATTTAAGACCATGAACTTCTCGAAAACGGCGTTCATCCAAAGCTGAGCTATCCATAGTGGCCCGCCAGATCGAAGAGTAGTTTCTCCAGCCCTAAGTTGGTCAACCATTTGACCAAAATTATGATATAGCTCTCCCAAGAGAAGCTTGGAGAGACATAGTCTTCTCTTCGATTCATGGATTTTAATTGCCAAGGGAACGTAAAGTTTTTGCATAGTGACGCTCCTCGAACAGAATAGAACATCATTCAACCAATAGATCAGGAACGTGCTCATTGTCCGTGACAGGGTCATTTGGTTTTCCCATATGGAGACTGAGGAAATCTCCATAACAGTTGCGCCATTCGATTTCAAATTCAGATTCGGGCTCCGTCTCATAAGTAATATCTTCACCTGTAGGGAGCAAACCTGTAATGGCTGATATTTCGAACAGTGTTGGACCGACCATGCCACACGGTAAATGTAAGCAATTGGTAGTTCGATTCCAGAAGTACAATATTGCTCCTACCATCCAATGGTTCACAGACAGATTGTACTTCGATAATTGGATTAGGTCATAGATACCTTGGGATTTCCAATGACTACCCTTAGAAAGTTCTAACCTTTCGATCCATTGAACAAAATTAGCTTTTTTCATTCCAAGTTTTGGGTCATTTCAAAAACGGGTATTGACTTCGAAAGGGGCAACGATCATGTCTTGTTTAATTAACAATTCGTTCTGTTCTGTCGAAGGGAAGAAAGGTTTCACTTTTTCAGCTTCCTCTTTCGACATAAGGGGACTCACGAAATAGTAAAGTTTGTCCTCGACGGCGAAAGGAAATAGAATCTTTTCCGGGTTAAAAGAGCCTTCCGGGTCCTCGATGATGGTATCATAATCTTGACTATAGATTTTGAGGGAAGTTTTTGGCTCCACATTTTGATTTTTTCCTTGAGCCGCCATTGATAGACCTACCATAGATAAAACCATGAAAAGCTGTGAGTTATTTTAACAAACTTAGAAGGATGAGTAAGAACGACATTAAAATAAGGTTCACCTGAACTGAGATAATGTATGATTAAGAGGGATGTTTAAGCAAGGGCCGTAATGGAGTTCCGGATGAACAGCTTTAAGAGGAAGGAGAAGATGAACAGTGAAGTCGCAGAGAATGTGAGAGGAAGAAGAAGATGAATCTTTCTTAGCCGAGTAAAAAGTGCAAAATGAGTAAGGTTTTACCTTTTATAGGCGTGTCGTGGAAGTTAAAGGGTTTTGACAGTTATGATTTGAAAGAGAGAGAAAGTAGCAGAACGTGGGAAAGAGGGAAGCGTATTTTACGAGGAGTTATAATCATTAAAATAAAATAAAATAAAAATAAATTTTTTAATAATGAAACAAATTAAGTGATTATTTTTCTTTGTAGATCGAATTTCTTTCTTCTTCAATCGAAATAAAAACGATCTAAGGGGGCATTTTGTTATTCGAAAAATAAACCTGATTGTGGAAAAGATTGGATCTCGATTTTGGTGGATCGATTTTTTGGTTGAAAGTTAGTAATTCTCAAGGGTAATAACTTAGTGAATTATCAATAGGATACTCTAGGAGTGAATCTCGATTGTTCGAGAAACGAGACTCGGGTATAAAGGTTCGAATTCGAAAATCAACAGCAATTCGAAGATGGTTTTGGGACGTCATTTGAAAGTTATGCATACTTGGAACTGCCTTATTCTGGAGCATACACGTGGCAGAAGGAGATTGGAAGGAGTCATCTATAAATAGTGGAAAAATATATAGGTTTGAGGTTGGAATTCACACACAAAAGATTACTCACTTCACAGTTCTCACATCCACCAAGCGACTAACCAAACTCTTGGCTTTCAACTTTGTTCTTTTATTTCTTTTCTGCTAGTTCTTCTTCAAAAGCTTGTCATTTATCTTTATAATTCTGCTTTTGTTAAGTTAATTTCTTTGCTGCCAGATTAGATAGAATTTGTTTATTTTTCTTTTATTGTACACTTCGAATTTCTGAGAAGTGTTTTTATGTAATTAAAACTTTGAATACCATTCCAGTTCTTCATTTCTACAAATTTAGACATTTTGATGCACTTCATTGACTAGTACTCATAATCTCTTGAATCTATATTTCAAAAATTATAAAAACGGTATAACACTTACTTGTTAGTCTTCATCTTTCATAAATAGATTTGGTATTTTTTTCTATTTTTAATTCTCCTTTCAAATTTCTTGTCTTAATCGTGAAAGGGAAAGAGAAATAGAAGCTTACTTTACACCAAACAGAAAGACAGTCTTAGAGTATGTGTAAGATAAGATTCATTAGGATCAAATTGAATAATTGACATGAAAATCGAATGCACCTAAAGTAGCTTATTAACGTTATTATAAGAATGATTTCGGGAAGTGCCAAATGCCAATTGGCACGTTCTAATCCAAATAAATATATCACTTTCTCTTCGTTCTTCCTAACTAATAATGTCGGCGAAGAACAATTTATTTATTTATTTTCGCTACAGAAGCACAATAACTAATAAATTAATTTTTTTACTGACTTATAATAATGTTATTAAGCATAAGAAGCCGCACACATTTATGGGGTTAATTTTACTTGAATCCACTCGTAGCGTCCTTCCAATGGCACATCCTTCACAACATCAAAATTATACCTGCAAGAACCCAAAAAAAAAATTGTTAAAATTTTTTTTAAAAAAATATTAGAGAAAAACTGTTAAGAAAGTGAACTTATATTATGAAATTGATTTACTTGTCTGAAAATCGTTTCTGGATGTCTTTCTCAGCGGTAGCAAAGAATTTTTCAAGCTCCAACTCTTTTGGCATCTTCGTTGATTGAACAAAGCGGGAATTATTATTGATCATTGTTGTTCTTTTTGTTGATTTCTTTTTATTAGTATTATCCATTGACGATGATTCCACTTCTTGCCAATTCATTCCTAGCTCACTGGTGAGGCTCATTTCTCTCCTGTGAACACACGAGTATAAAACTATAAATAATGTATGTTATATTCTTCTAATCTGAACGGAAGGAATACATTTATTAGTAATTTATTATGACATACGCTACAAAATAAACAAAGTATTTCCGTTTTTCTTCTTTTCTTTTTTAAATTTGAACTTTAAAACACATTTTTTTTAACTAGTAATTTGAGACCTTGTTTGGTTATCGCGGTAGCAAGCCAACGTTTCAGCCTGATGGGAGCTCTGAACCTGTAAAAAGCGTTACATCAAATTTAGTGAGAAAGAAAACGACATGCAATTAAAGAGTTCGAAAAAAGAAAAACGCAGCTTCAATTAATTAAATAACTATGCCCCTACATTAATTACTTCTTAATGTTACTAATTTGGAAACAAATAAAGTAATTAATACGACTTTGCTTCTTCAGCTCGTGTTCGTCTCCAGTTGAGAATTTAGTTTTAATATGTAATTTTAGTAAAAAAAATTATAAATAAACTAAAGATATATCATGGGAGAGGTTGTATCAGCATGAAAAGACAAATGTATTTTGAGCTGCATCTAATTATCGATAGTAAATAAAACTTATTAGTAAATGTGTTACCTCAAGATCTAAGAATTTGATGCTCTCTTCGTGGAGCCAGGAAGAGGATCCGTTATTGGTCGAACAACATGAAGCCGGAGATTGATCGGAAACGGAGAACCGTTCCTCCTCCTCCTCCCCTGGCACTGTTTCCTCGCTTGCAATGCGACTCTTAAGCTGGTCATCAGTGAATGATGATGCTGAGAATTTGATGAGATCTTGGCTTGTTTCATCTTCTTGGCTTTTGATCTTTCTTCTCTTGAGTGAGGGTTCATCAGGTGACGAAGGTGAAGTTACAGCAGCAGCAGCAACAGCTACTTCCATGGCAGCCAACGCTGCTGGAGCTCATGTACTAACTACTCCAAGCTCAGCCATCTCCGTTGAAACTAACTAACTAATAACTGTGAAAGGGAGGTGGAGGAGGAGGAAAAGTTTGTGAATGTGTGAAAGTGAGTGAAGGAAAGGGAAAAGGGTTAATTAGTTATGAATGGAAATGAGGGTGGTGGTTAAGGATGGGCTAATGAATGAGTGGCACGTGGAACGGAAAATTCGATGTTGGTGTGTGGAAGTGGTCGTAGTTTGGGGGCATGCTCAGGGTGCGGAAGAGGAGGAGGAGGGGGGGGGGGGGATTGGTTTGTTATCAACAAGCAACAACAAGAAGGCGAGGATCATGCGGTTACAAAATAAGGACAACTACTTATTTATACTGCTGCTTTATTCATTTTAGAGAGAGAAAAAATAGGTTTTTACTTTTTTTTTTTATGGGGAATACAATTATTTAATCAAGTTTAATTATGAATAGATTGTTAAGTCCTGGCTAGTGTAGTTAAGTAGTTTGATGTTTTTGGTTAGCTTCTTGGTGTCTCTATAATTAGGATTAAATTTATGTTTTGGTGAATCCTAACGTGGGTTGGACATTATATGAAATTGCTTATTAAAAATGGTTAAATAATTTAATATATTTTTATTAAAAATAATATAATAATTTTAAAGTGATGAAATTAACTATACTTGACTTTTTAACTTATACTTTTATTAAAGATTAGTCTAATTTTGCTTCATTTTCTTTAGTTTAATTTCAAAAATCAAATTCCAAGTATTCATTTTCTTCAATTTTTTATGGGTTGCCGTTTTTTTTTTTTTTAATTCCTTACTATAAATGCTTATGTTTGAGTTTTAGTGAATTCTATCTCATTCCTTTTAAATGAGAGGCTAAATTATTCTCTGTGGAGTGATAATTTTTAATTAGTTATTTTGAAGTATGTAATCTTAACTAGAGTTAATATTTTAACCGTTATAGAATTTTATAACTCAATTCTAAACCCAATCCACCATCTTTCCTAATAACCAAACACATCCTTCTTTTTCTTTTACTGAATGACAAAAGATGAAATAATTATTTGAAATTTATGTTTGGGATAGGTTTGAACTTAAATAATATATAGTCTTATAGATTGCAGTAACTCATATTACATTTACTATTTTGTTGAATTTGAGAATTTTAAGTGTTGAGAAGAGATTGGTTGTACTACTTTAGCAAAGAACGGTGGTGAGTTTTGACTCCAATAGTTTTATTTTTTGGCGTATTTACAGTTGTGTATTCCATTATACTCTATCTCTTTTAATATGATTTGAGAACTTGAACTATAAAAAATTAATAAATAGATAATAATACAATTTAGACTTTTTATTTTTCTATTATATAGTTTGGAGGAAAAATCTCTATTGACAGTTGAAACTATGGATGAAAATAACTGAAAGTTTGAATGACCATTCAGTATCACGTCAACGTGAGTTGTTAAAAGAGATTTTTTAATAACTAATTTATAAAAATTAACTCTAGTTAAAATGAACAATTTTAAACCAACTAATCAGAATTTGTTATTTAGAGAGGATAATTTATCCTTCTATTTATAAAGGGTATGGTAGAAGCCATCTTGAATTTTTAGTTTAAGTTATAAATATTGTTGATTTATGATTTTTAATGTTAATTTTTAATTTTTTTTGTAAATTTGGTGATAATTAGAAGTAAATTTTAATTGATTGCAAGTTTAAGTTTGATTTTGTCCATTATGTATTTAATGAAATGTTTGATTTAGATTTTTTTTTACGAAAGACATGTTCGAAAAAAGCTCGAACTCAAGACTTCTATTAGGAAAGAAGGAGACAAATGTCATTTAAACTAGGTTAGTTATGAGCTATATAATTAAACTTTCCTGCAATAAAATTGGTTGAATTCACCTAATTGACAAAATTCGAATCCATTTTTCATTTTATTAATAAACTAATGGTTAGGACCTTATGAATCAGGTTGAGAAAGCTTAGTAAACCTTTTTCTTGGTATAGGTTCATCTACTAATACAACTACACTTTAATATCTATGAGTTTTTTTTTGGATTAGATAAATTGACTCTAATAAATTTTGTCATTTTGAGGATTTGGAGTGTAAATTTTTATTTTGTTTACAAAAAATTCATCAGAGTGTATTACAATAATATAAATTAAATTTAAGAATTTAAACTGCAAACATCGAATTTCACGCACCTTGACTATTATTACTGGCTTAATGTTAAGCCGTTATAACATCAATGTCATTTATAATATAATCGCTATATAAGTTATCCTCTATTCTTTAGAAATTTTTTTTCTAAATTTTGAATTATTTTTCTGCTAATTTAGGTATCAGAATACCTTTTACAGATAATTCACTAATTTTATTGAAGTGCTGAGATATTTGTCAGGAAACATTACCACACAATTGCGCTGCCAAAGTTCGTGTTCTGCTAGAATTTTAATGTGTCTTTTTGAGTTTTAATGTGTTCTGCTGGAATTTTGATAAGGAATCCTTATTTCTTTATATTTTTCATATGCAATCACTTCAAGTCTTTAACTATTATAGCCAATTTGTCTGCTATTACTATGATGAAGAATATTAATTTTAATGCGGAGGATGTAAAGACCCTCCTTTCATGGTCGTGAGATTTCCGCGCACTTTTACTTAAAATTACCAAAATGCCCTGGTGGTCCGGTTTCCGGAAATCCTCGAAACTGATCTCTATGGATAAAGAATTTTATCCATGATGAGTAACAAGGGTAATAAAGAGTATTTTATTACCATTGGGGTAAATTTTACCTAATTTCTTTTAGCTGGTTTTACTATTCCTTTTTACTGTCAGTAAAAATGGGTATGGTAAAAAATGACCGGTTTTTAATGAAATTCTCGTCCGATTATCATCAAATTTTTACCTAAGCTTGGATACTCATATTTAAACTATATAATATCTTGAAATGGATTAAATTACTTAGTTTCAATAATTATTTCTTTTATTGAACCGGATGTGGTTTAGGCGAAAATTTTACTAATTAACTTTATCTTTTTAGTCTCCAATTTTTTTTTTACCAAAGCTACTACACCATCAGCCCAAAAACCATTCCAAATCACCCCAAGACACTCAAAATTTCGAGCTAATCAAGCTCAAAACAAGTGTCCTAAATTATGATCATGATGGACAATGACTAATTATCTTACTTATTTAACTTTTTATCTAAACCTATCAAACTTTACCACTTTGCTAGCTTGATTTAACTCAAGAAAATCTGAAGATTTCATAGTCTTATCTTCTATGAGTCACCATGAGTATGTGTCCAACATTGAGAGTGAAATTTGAGAGTGAAATTTGAGGCCAAAATTCCTAAAATACCCTTGAAAATTTGGCTA
>JASCZI010152502.1:0-12309 GCA_036250425.1 Stylosanthes scabra | reverse complement strand
TTTCTTCACAAAACTTTTCAAAAAGATCATTTTCAAACTCACCACCATGGTCACTTCTTATAGAAGAAATGTTTATATTCTTTTCATTTTGTATTACTTTGGCAAGGCGTTTGAATGCTCAAAATGTATCACTTTTGTTAGCTAAAAACAAAGTCCATGTATATCGAGAGTAATCGTCCACGATAACCAAAGCATAGTAATTACCACCAAAGCTCATAGTCCTAGTTGGACCAAATAAATCCATGTGCAAAAGTTGTAACGGCCTAGAAGTTGAAACAACGTTTTTCGGTTTAAAAGAGGCCTTTACTTGTTTTCCCTTTTGACATGCGTCACAAAGGACGTCTTTTTCAAAACGAAGCTTTGATAAACCAATTATAAGCTCTTTAGAAACCAACCAATTAAGGTGGTCCATGTTAGCGTGAGCAACTCTACGCTGCCATAACCAAGTTTCATCACTTTTGCTAACAAGGCATTTCACATCATTTGAAGAAACTTCATCTAAACTAATGATGTAGATATTGTCAAAGCGATGTCCAACCATCACAAATTGATACAACTATTTGAATCAAAAGTGACTAAATTTCCTTTGTCACAAATTTGGCTAACACTTATCAAGTTATGTTTCAATCATTTGACAAGAATTACATTTTCTAGGGATGATGCATTATCCTTACCAACATTTCCAATGCCAATGATCTTCCCTTTTGAATTATCTCCAAAGGTAACGTTTCCTCCATCCATGGTTTGATAATTGGTAAATGTTGATTCATCACCCGTCATGTGCTTGGAGCAACCACTATCTACAAACCATTCTGATTTCTTTACTCCTAAGCGTTCCTACAAAATAATTTTAAAATTTTGATTTAGGTACCCACATAAACTTGGGTCCTTGGGGGTTAGCATGAGCAAATCGCCCATATGGTACCCATCTCATGCCTTCATTTTGAAATTTCATGTGTTTAATTTTGGTAAAACAAACTGGTGCAATATGTCCTATTTTATTGCAATAATGGCATGTTACATGTGGATTATGCATCCTAGGCATTTTACTAAATGGTTGCCTAAAGGGTTGTCTAAATGCATTTTGATTATGATTAACATATGGTATATGTTTAGGATGTTGCCTATTAGTTTGATATCTAACCTTATTAGCCTTATTAGCTTGAGGTTGCCTAATAGGTTTCTTAACCTTCTTATTTTTATTTTTAGATGAACTAGCTTTATTAACATCATAACCAACACCTTCTCTATCCTTAGCATGCTTTTGATTACTCAAAATTTTGTCTAAGTTTTTAAAGGATTGATTAAACTTAGCTAGACAAGTATTCATTCTATCTATTTCATTTATATGCAATTTACAAGATGTACATGAATCATTATTTGAAATTGTTTTGGCCTTTTCAAATGTTTTGTTTTGAACTTTCAAACTTTCATTTTCTTTTTGAAGTTCGTTTTTTTATTTTCTTCAAATCTTCATTTTCATTTGAGGCCTTAACAAATTCATCTAATAACTTGTCATATATTTCTTGTAATTCATTAATAGAAAAGTTTGAATCATTTACCTTTTCAATGTTGGCCATCAAGAAAATGAGTCATCTTCATTTTCCCACGACATGTATGCCTTTTGCTTCTTTTTCTTCATTTTCTTATCTTTCTCTCCTTTTTGCAATTTTGGACAATTTGGTTTAATATGTCCAACTTCTCCACATTCAAAGCATTTTGGAGGTGATTTCTTTTTACCTTTGAAGATAAAGTTTTTCTTCTTTGCAAACTTGTTGAATTGTTTCATCAAGAGTGCAAAGTCTTAATCTTCTTCGCCATCATTGTTTTCATCACTTTCTTCTTCTTGTGATGATGCCTTAAGAGCAAGGCTTTTCTTCTTGTTCTCTCCACTTTGAGGATCAAGGATGGTCATCTCATATGTGATAAGATTACCTCTTAATTCATCAAAGGTGAGAGTTCCACTTTGATAGTGAACTCCTTCTACAATTGCATTTGCCTTTGAGAGCAACTTTGAGGTTAAGCTTCGAAGCACTTTTGTGATGATCTCATGCTCGGGATATTTCTTTCCAAGCATGTTAAGACTATTGAAGATTCTTGAGAATCTTCCAAGAGATTCTTCAATCTTCTCATCTTCTTTCATTTTGAAATTTTCATATTCATGAACCAAACCACTAATTTTTTATTCTTTTACATGGTTGGTTCCTTCATATGTGACTTCTAATTTGTCCCATATTTCCTTTGCGGTTTCGCATGTTGATGTGAGATTCCTTTCGGAAGTCTCTCACTCCCACCGGCAAGTGCACCGGATCATATCAAGTAATAGTAGAGAGAGTAAGGTTTATCGTTCCCACGGAGATTAATGGGTCAATCAACAACAATCAATTAACTCCTTAATTAAGCGGTCGGAAATCTCAAGAGTGGTGTGCAGAAGTGCACGGAGCAGAGAACAGAAGTAATCGGAATAGTAAACAGAAGCAATCGGAAGCAATAAGAACAAGTAGTCGGAATAACAAATATAAAGAAAACAAGCCAAGGAACAAGAGTTATTCACCCAAACATACAACCGAATACAAATAACAAGTCAACTCTCATGCAAGCACATATCAATTCACAAATAGATAAATGTAAACAACAGAAGAGCTTTTAGATTAATTATATGTCACATATTAACCTAATTACTCTACTCGGAATTCAAGAATAGTTGTCACTTACTAATCCTAAAATCCAATTCTGAAATTCACACAATAATTGCACAAGTGGTCGGTTTCCTATCTCTATTCCACCGATCACTTGTGAAGGACAAATCTCAAACACAATCAAGCAAGTTCCTCTCGGATACACACCTGAAGGCACACAATTGGTGTCTCTCTCAAGTACACCAATCGGCAGCAAGATCACTAACTGGCCGGATCAGTAATCCTACTTTTGAAGCATGGAGAATTGCCTTTGAATTGATTACACTTGCACTTGAGAAGACTTGAAATTATATTAGGTATCTATGCTTGAGATGAACAGAGCCCTCATCCCTTGAGCTTAAAGAAATTAGCTACTCATGGTAAATAAAGTACAATAACCGACTGGAGATAAAGTATGCATAACTAATCCTAATATGAAAAGTGTAAGAGAAAGAGAAGAGGAGAAAGTTTGATGTAAGAAGCTGTAAAACCTAAACCTAAAAATAATGTAAGAAAATAATCTAAAAACTAACCTAAAACTACCTAAGAGAATGGTAAGAAGAATGGTACGAGTAAGTGGTGTTGAGAAGTGTAAAAAGGTGTCTAGACTAACCTATTTATACTAATTACTAACCCTAATTTACATCACTGATCTCTACAAATTATGGGCTGGGCTTTGGTGTTTAGTGGATTCATTCCTAGACGTGGAGAGTGGAGAAAGCCCACGTCCAGGAATGAATTAATCAATCTGCTCAGTAAGTTATCTCTCCAGGTGCATGCCTTTGTCACTTTTACTTCTTTGTCTGCCATGTCCTTCCCTCCTTGCATCAAAGTGCTCGGAATTCTGCCATGTCATCATGAAGTACCCTTGGGAAGGACTCGGATCTGCCTTGGGAAGCTCAAAGAGTGGTCGGAACCCTTGAAGAACGGACTCTAAAATCATGTTCCAGGACATCTCGGAACTCCCTGGAGGCTGAAGCATAAAGTGGTCGGAAACCACCTGGAAGCACTCCTTTTTCACTTCTTTCTTCAATTTCCCTGCAAATGTTTAGCAAATAATCAAATATCTAATTGATCGCAAAATATAGTAACTTTATTTGAATATTATGCTAATTATCTCATAAAATACAAGGGAAATAATGCCTAAAAGCATAAATGATGCACACGCATCACATGTGGAGATCTTCATATAATCATTTTCATTGAGTGCACAATGAATGAAGTTGATGGCTTTTTTGTTGAGAGAGATCTTTTTCAAATCATCATCATCAAACTCGCTTTCGTCCTTTGGAATTTCGACTTCTTTCGACACCTCTCCTACTTTGGTTGTGCTCTTTTTCATTGGAACGTGGTTGCCTTGTTCGACAACTTTCCAAACTTTCATGTCTTGTGCACGAATCCAAATCTTCATTTTGTTTTTCCAATAGGAGTAATTTGTCCCATTGAAAAGAGGTTGACGAGTTGTTGAAAGTCCTTCGTTGTTGTTGTTGTTGAAACTTGTGCTTGCCATTAGATCGTTCCTCTTAAAATTGTTAAGTCTTTATCTAAGAGTTTAGCTCTTGATACTAATTGTTAGTCAATAAGCACAACACTCAAGAGGGGGGTGAATTGAGTGTTTAAACAACAATGATAAATTTTTGCGGAAGTATAAATATACAAGAACTAAAAACAACACAAGTGCTTGTACTAGTATTTTTCCAATGAACTAAGTCAATTACTAGCCACTTACAAGGATCTTGTAGTTTCCAAGTACACTTGATATAAGTAAATAACGGAATTATAAAAGATAAGAGATAGAGATACGATACACCAAATTTATAGTGGTTCGGCACAAACCTTGCCTACGTCCACTCTTTCCTAATCGCAATTGAGAAGTTCAACTATCACCAAGCTTCAAGGTGCTTGATAAACCGTTTACAATCTTGAGTATTAGATCCTAACACCTCACGACGTTACAATAAACCACTCCACTCGAAGTAATCCCAACTTCAAGAATTTTCCTTGAGTGTTTATCTTAATCGACTCTAGTGTTTAATCTCTCAACTCAATGATAAGAAAACAAATTTCTTATCTTACAAGTGTAATAACAGATTTTGGTTTCTCTCTTGGAAGAGTGATGTTACAAAAATGAAATTCTATGAACCAAGAAAGTGTATCTCTCAAATTTGTGATTAAATCACTTGAAAAAGATATAGAAGATGAAGTATAAGAATATGAAAGCTTAGAAATGCTCAAGTATGTTGAAAGAGCTCTCAAACCATCTATTTATAGCAATCCCAAGCCTTAGGGACGTTGCAAAATTAGTGGGATGGAGCCAATTTTGTCAAACTAGCCGTTTTAGTACATTTCTGAGTTAGGTAATCGATTACATGGCTAAGTAATCGATTACCTTGTGACCGTTATAACCAATTTTTGAAATTTAGATCTAAGTAATCGATTATTTATCTTTGGTAATCGATTACTTTAAGCAAGTAATCGATTACCTTGTGTCTGTAATCGATTACTTTGGGGTTTTATTTTTAGAAAACGATTTCAAAACCCTTGGTAATCGATTTCCTTGCTTAGGTAATCGATTACCTGGCAGTTTTATGCCTTAAAACATATTTAAACACATTAGAATCAATTCTAAAACATGTATGATTGATTCCTATTTTAAAGAGGCATAAGAACTAAGTTTAAAAACGTTATACGGCTTTTTATATGACAATAATTTTCACAAAACATTTTGTAAAAACATTTTAGTGTGTGTGTAAGAGAGTTATAGACTTTTTGGTTCTTAACAAGATAGTTACCTAAGTCCTAAGATACTAAGAATTGTTTTCCAATCTTGCGTACTTCACTTTCTTGTCGTTTGTCGTTTTGCTTTCAAAGCGAATCCTCAAAACCATAGATTGTTGTCATTCATCAAAACCTAAATACATAAACTTCACAAGATATATTGTAACATGGTTTATAGATAAGGGTCATCTGGGAACTTTAATTCATTTTTTAACAAAATCAATAAAAAAAACTACAATCGAATACCTTTGTCAAATAGAATTGATACAACTTTTATTTTAATTTTTCATGGTCAATTTTCTGGCACCTAAATTTTCATGGTCAGAAATTACTATTTGCCCTAGAAAAAATTATATGATATAGGAAGCGTTTCCCATATTACAGCGTGTTTGCTTGTAACATCATGTATCACTTTTAATAACCGTTCAGATTTGACTTCAATTTAACCCATGGTTATGATTTCTTTAGTTTGTCTTTAGTGGGCTATTTTAATTGGTCCTCATTGTGGGACAGAGACCGGTCCTCAATGTCCGCCGTGACCTTTTTCTTTGATTTCCAATGTGTTAGGCAGCTATGTTATTTAGTCGGCACCAAAAAACCAAACTCAAGACCAATGTGCTGCAACGTAAAAAAAAATTCGTTAGCAGCTCTTTCAATTAACAATAAACTATACCGTCCATCATTCTATGCCCATTCAAACTGATCGGTGTTCCTGTTTCCATCCTCCCTCTCAGATCCGCGTCGCTATCGTCGTTTGTTCATTCGTCTCAGATTTCCGTCCTCGCTAGATAAGGTTTCCGTCGCCAATGTCGTTCTCCATGGAAGAAACGAAAACATGGTGGAGCCAACATCACCTTCATCTTCAATAACATCTCTAAGTGCGTTTGGTTTTGAGTAGACTGAGAGACTGAGACTCAGTATTTGAACTAAAATTTCAGTCTTAGTCCCCAGAATTTCAGTATTTTCAATATCTCTAAATTTAAGGGACTGGGAGACTGAGGACTGGGACTGAAACTTTAATAATATTTTTTAACTCAAATACCCTCAATCAATATTATATTTTCCAATACTAACCTTTATTTCTGCTCCATCAACTTAGTTTAATCTCTATTTCCCAGTCTCTGTATCTAATTAATTTTAAACCAAACACAATACACAAACCTATTTTAAACCAAACACAATACACAAACATATTTCAGTCTCAATCCCCCAGTCAGTCTCTCAGTCTCAGTCCACCAGTCTTATATGCTCGCTCGTTGGTTCTATGGGACCATTCCAAGCTTGAGACCTTGCTCTCCAAGCTCCTCCCTCTCGACATCTCCTCGTCACTCTCTTCCAACCCTACCGCTGTTCACAACAAGGTTCACCAATTCAACTTTCCTCTTTCTAGCTCAATTTTATTTATCAACAATTTCGAGTGTTTTGGCTTTCGAATTTGAATATTCCACTAATGTTTCGCTTCAATTTCTTGAATACTTGTGTAAATTGTGCAAATGTCGTACAGGATTTCAAATTTGCAAAATGTGATCCAAACAGAGCTTTCTTGCATCTCAGAGAAGCAAAAGAATTGCCTCTTTTTTAAAAAAAAAGCATGTTTACATAATCTGAAATTGCCTCTCAAATAACTTAGTTGGTAATTGTTATGGTAGCGGTGAGTAATGCTTCTCAGTTCTCATATCATATTCCTAGTAGCTAGCTACTTAATTACCATGAAATTATCAAGTAATTAATTTTGTTACTGTTGTTGCAGTTTGGCTTAGGAGCTTAATAGTAGATTATGGTGGTGTTGGTGATTGTGGATCAAATTGCTTATCACATTATTGACCAAATTAGGTGTCATGTTTAGCTCTTCATTGTTGATCCTAGATATGCTTTTATTTATGTTTTATAGCTGCTATAAACTGAGGTTATTGGAAATTAGTCTCTAAACATAATTAAATATTAGTAGTTGTGTGAAGCCATTAATTAGTATATGGATCATTCCATATTTCCATATGATTCAATATTATACTTGATCTTATACAGGTTCTATATAATTCAATATTAGTATGTAATTTTTAAACAAACATTCTTTAAACTTATTGACACTAATGGACAGAAATAAATTTGGAAAATTGTAAAATATCTGTGTTTATGCCATCTTGTGATTTGAAATCATGAATTCCTATACGACTAGTGTTAGATTGTTGCAGGTTGAAAAATGTAATGGGCCTTTGACATTCTTGGTTGGGGATTATCCGATCTAGGTTTGTTTATGTTACTTAATCTTCCTATTATATGTTCATTCATCTTCCTAATCATATGACTGCCACTGCTTTGTATTGGAAAATAACATTTTAGTCTAATCTCATGTAAATTGATTTTTAGTGGTTGCTCTTCTATTTTCACTCCTTTTTTCTGCTTAAACCTTATAATGGCAATAATTATTTTTTCAGGATATAAACCAGAGTTTCAGAACATGAAAGGTGAGGTGTTGAGTTTCACAGAGACTTATATCTTAATATGCCGTTGAAGCAATATCACTTTGCACTTAAAGCATTGACGAAGCTCAGGCTCACCTTCTTGTGTTAAAATTCAAGTTATTCTATTTAGAAGAATAAGAACAAAGATGGAACTCTCTCATTCTATTCCAGTTTCACTCATTCATGTTAGAATTTTTTATACTAGAATGAGTCTCTTATTATTTGTCTTGTATTACCTCATTTTGCGTATCATGCTAAATCTTAGATTTTAAAGCTAAGATTCTTCAAGAACTTTTGATGCTCTGGAGCATGAATAGCTAAAATGGAAAACAACAATCATTTATTCAATAATTCATGGCAAATTAGATTATTTTGTACACGTGGTTTTGTTAATTTGTTACTTTTATTCTCATATGTATTTAGCTTTTGGTTCATAAAGATTTAATTAGAAAATTAAAAATATATATGTTCTTGCAAAATTTTGGTTCATAATTTAGTTATACGTGATGGAAATAATAGCAATTGAGTGTAATATAATTAAAAAAGTTCTTAACGTTTAGCGCGATAACAAAGGCAATTAAAAAGGAATAATATTGAAATTTTAGAATTATTTCAGTGATTCAATAGTTTTAGGCGTACACCTATTTTACCAACCAAGTTTAATCAAGTCATTTAATTTTATTACAAATAAAAGATTATTTTAATATCAAATAGAAGATTATTTATATGTTATTTTGTGTTATTTGATATTAAAATTATTTTTTAATTGATATAGAAATTAAGAACTTTGTTAGACTTAGTTGGACAAAATAGATGTACACGTAACATTATCATTAGTGGTTATACAAATTGTTGGTAAAATAAGTTTTAGCGGATATAACAATAACAACTAAAAATAAAAAATATTACAATTTTAGAATTTTTTGGGTGACCATATAAATTGCCGAGATAATGACCGATAAAATATATATGTTTTTTGCGACTATTAAAATGATATTTACCGACAAAAGTTAGCGGTGGTGGCTACTTTTATTGTCATTAAAATTTAAATTAATGGCTGCTAAAAGTGGTTTTTTTGGTAATGTAACCTAAATCATGAGCCAATTACTTTAGCTGCCCACTTTTGACATTATATTGAATTAAGTAAGAACATTAAGGAGAATCTTTTCTCGGAAAAAGGACAAAAGTTAACCTATTTACAGAAAATCAAGTGAAACATAATATATCACTCTTTATCATGTAAGATGGGAAAACTTTCCTACGATATAATATAGGATTTCTAGTACCTTAACCACACTACAACAAAAGGATAAAAAAATCAACAATGATTGAAACAAAGACTCGCATCTGTCTGCCAAAAGCAAAATCCTTTTAATATAAAATCACATCTGTCTGCCAAAAGCAAATCCCTACGAAATCCAAAGAAAATCCTGATAGCATCTTACTAATTGAAGCTACTTTCCAAATACAACATCTAGATGACCAATATCAAACAAGGTCTCAAACAATATGCAATCGAAGTTGGCATATATATGTTCAAGCATCCTTTGTACACCATCGTAATGGTGAGGCAGAGAACCCTATTATTTGACAACAATGAGACAAGTCTTGTTAATTCATGGTTCTAAAGTCATGTAATTATATGTTAATATATTAGAGATAAAAAAAATTACATATAAATAACTCAATATGTATAATATGTATTACAATATATTAATAGAAAGTAGTGTTTATCGAATGAGTTTCCTCGGCAATAAAGATTCTTAAAATATGATTTCAAAATAAGTATTAAAATCTTAATGTTGCTAAATCTTATTGACTTGACATGTATACTATCATTAAACCATTATGAAACTTCTCAAAAAGTTTATACTTGGCATAGAGCTAACCCGTGAAGCCTTCTTATAATGAGCAAACACGTTGCGGCAGAAACGCAGGAAGGACCATTCACTGTTATCATATGGTTCGTCATCTCCATGTGTACGAGGATGCCAAAGTATATTTACGATCTTCCTGTCCATTCCAGCAGCCACACTTTTCCAATCATAATCCAAGCTGTTGTTGGCAAATTTAGCACGGCTAAATGCTACAACAATATTCGAGCGGATAGAAGGATGGATACTACGAATGTGGTCCCAACCAGAATAGTATAAGTTACGGACACCCGTAGCACTGAGTAAATACGGATGGTGATGAAGCTGAGTCCTGAATATAGCAAAAAGAAAAAATATTTATATATATATAAGTGTGAAAAGAACATATAAAATATAAAAGAAAAGTAAATAAAATAAAACTTACAATTTCTTATTTTGAGTTTTCCATAAACGGAAAATATGAGCAAGCTTGTGAGGTACGCTCATATTGTTTCTCTGAAAACATTGCTCTATTGCCTTGAAAAGGCACTCTACATCCTTCTTCTTCTTTTTCATCATACCTTTTGTTGTTTTGGGGCATTCAATGCCCCCACCCAAAGTAACCTATGCTATCTCTGATTGTAAGATTTCGCATGTTTATCTCTCCATGAATATTTCCTGAATTATGGAGAGCTAACAATGCAATAATGAAGCCTCCAATTACTGTCTTCCAGATTAGTTCATCCTTGCAATTGAAATCGTGCAGGTTATAATCACAATGCTCAACACAAAAGTAATCATAGCTGGACGCCTTCAGTTGTTTTTGGAGCTTTATTAAGTGTCTCTTGTCCTCTGAAGAAGCATTGGCAAATCGTCTAACCGTTCGCTCAATTAAGCTTTTTTTACTGGACAAAATTCTTATCACAGTGTATTTTACGGGACAACCTCCTTCCGTTATTGTCCCCTTGAAGATAGTAATATCTTGGTCAACGTCAGATCTTTCACTCAACTTCAAGTCCAATCCTTGAGTTGTTTTGACAACAGCCATAGTATGACCACTTGTTTTGCTCGGATCAGAATGTCAAAGGTTCAACTGAAACCAAATTATAATAAAATCATAAGCAAGCACGTAAAAATGCATTCTCTCATGTAAATTCAGAAATGTATAAAAGTAAAAAATCAAACGCCATCAACAAAAGTCTCATACGCTCATGTATCTCATGCAAATTGTAACACAATCTCAAATACAAAAGCAAATATCAAAGTTCAACATCAAAATTTATCATTGATCATCAAAATTCACAAAATCTTGTTGGAGATTTTCTTATAGAGATGATAGCAACAGCATAGGTTGACATATGACCATACATGATCTTCTAGGTTTAACATCTTTAAGATATAAAAGAACCTAAAATAAAAAAAGAATACCAAACAACTATAGCAAAAATTACATCAATAATTAAAATAAGGTAAATAATAAATAAGATACAAGTTTAAACTTCAACACTAAAATTGTATTAACACGAAATCAGAACACTACATTAGCAACAAACTCAGAACTCAAAACACTAAATTAACAACAAAACAACAAATTTATAACTGTGATAGAGAGTTATGATTAGATAATTTCAGTTAGGGATTAGGATAGGTTACCTGCAGTTCTATTGCTTGCAGGCAGGACGGGCTGGAGGCTACGACGCCGGACCCGGAAGAGGGCTAATGCCGGAACAGGGAGGTCAGAGCTGCTGCGACGCTGAAAGAGGGAGCTGCTGCGACGCCTCCGGCTAGGTGAGGAGGAAGAAGAAAGATGGAGGGAGAGGGAGAGGGCGACGGCGACGGCGCGAGGACTTAGCACGACTGATGGAATGACAGACCAACGTCAAACGACGGCTGAGAGTGGAGAGAGCCAGAGTAGAACGGCGGCATGAGGGCAGAGGCCAGAGAGTAGAGAAGCTGAGGCGCTGTGGAAAGGTTACAGGTAATTTTAGAATTAGATTCATAATCTATAGGTTAAATTTCAAACAAATGCCCAACTTGAAAATGCTATTTGAAAACAGAGAAAACAAAACAAAAATATAGAAAGTTGAATTTTCAATTCCAAAAATAAAATTAAATTATGCAAAGCGAAGAGTCATAAAATAGCTCCAATGGTTGAGATTGTAAATCAACAATGATGAAACAAAAATAAAATATAAAATAGATATTACCAGAGACGAGCAATGACCATAGCAGCCAGCATCACCAAACTGAACACTTTTAATTAGATACATCTATTTTTTAACTAAATCATTGGAAAACCAAAAACAGATAAAAAAAAAAAAAAAGTAGCAGCAGCAGCAACTCAGAAGGTTATACCTTCAGGCGAGGACGGCGTCAGAGTTGGGAGAAGCGGATGACGACGACGCAGCTGGGAGAGGAGGCGACGGCGACGTAGCTGGGAGAGGCGGACAACGGAATCAAAATTTATCCTTGTTGGAGATTTTCTTCATTGAGATGATAGCAACAACATAGGTGTCAATATGGAAAATAATATTCTAG
>JASCZI010152501.1:3237-14891 GCA_036250425.1 Stylosanthes scabra | reverse complement strand
CTTTTCCGATGTACCTGCGACCGGGCTACTCGGTATTGCTCTTCGTGATCAATGGCCTTGCTGATTTCGCTTAAGTAACGGGAAGCGCCACCTTTCATGGCGCTGGTAGCGGTGGCATTGGTGGTTCGAATTTGAATGGGAAGGTGGTTTATTAGGGTTTTTGAAATGCGGTGGTGGAATGGGAAGAGTTGAGGGCTTCTCACTGGTGAATTGTTCAGAAATATTTGCATTTTTGGGTGCCAAAACGAAGAAGAAGAAAGGGGTTTAGAAAGGGATTAACTCAACTCAAAGTTTTATTGGCTACCTACTATCATTGAATTGGTTAATTGAAAAGTCTTTTTGCTTAAGAAAAAGTGTTCAAGTCAATATATTAGAATAGTGAGTTATGGAAGATAATGGTATTTAAGTTATGGCACAAATTTATATGAGTTATCCTTCGTAATTATGTGTTAATTTTCTATTGGTTATAATATATTGGCTCTCTAGTTTTTTTTTTTTTTTAATTTTGAATGATCTTAATTATTGACTCTTTAAGGACTCCATAATATTAATTCGCATTATTTTTAATATATTAGTATAATTAAATATATATATCAATCTCTAGCATAGTATAATTAAACTTTTGGACAAAATATTAGTTATTTTTCATAACCAAATGACAATTAACAATATTCAAAAATAAATTTTGATAAAATTCTCAAATCTTCATAAAGTGTTTCAAAAATATTTTGATATGAATTATATTATCAATTAATTTTGTGATATATATTTATTATAAATATATCTTGTAATTCATTTTAGATTGTATAAGTTATTAGTAAAATACATGTTTGTTAAATATGATAATATATTAATTTTTTTGATATATCTAAATTGTAATACTTTTTATTTATCAAAAATTTAATGGATGAAGAATATATTTTATATATAAATTATAATCTATTTATATAAATTACTAATTATTAATGAGCCAAATTAAGTTTTGAATTGAGCTTTATTTTTCTGAGCTAAGCTTGATTTTGATGTCGCTTGACTCAACTCAGTTCACTTTTAGAGTCAACGTTTTGGATCCGTCCATGTCCATCAGGTCGAAAGTCCAATAACTAATTCAAAATGGCAACCCCAAGCAAACAAACTTCATTTTTATCCTAGATGGAGAATCAAATTCGAAAGAGATGCTTAAATCCTAGTCCACCTTTGATAACTTATCTTTGTCTCTCCCCTATATCTAATTCACTATATTCATCGGAATTAGGGTTCTTTTTCCCCTTACTACTATTCGTCTATTCCACTGCAATTATTAACACTGAATTGCATTTTGAATGGCTCATACAGATAAGTTTCTTTGTGAGTGAGAACAGAAATTCCTAAGGTAATCATTTACGCATACAAATGCTGGTCTCTTACACTAGACATAAAAGAAAAAGAGTATCATCTTTATTAGAGCTGAAATTTTTAGATAACCATATTTGCAAAATGAGCATTTTTTTATTGAACTTGGAAGCTGCTCAAGAAAGGAGAATGGTGCATTGCTACAGAATGATGTCAAATAGTTGGTTCGGTGCACCATTAATTGTTTCTTGCTTCATTGATACAGTTAATGGATTTGTCCTTATAAT
Organism: Stylosanthes scabra; assembly: GCA_036250425.1. NCBI lineage: Eukaryota > Viridiplantae > Streptophyta > Magnoliopsida > Fabales > Fabaceae > Stylosanthes > Stylosanthes scabra. The sequence goes on along the minus strand of JASCZI010152501.1, from coordinate 13,272 downwards.
AATACTGATGAGTAAGTGCCATTTCAAGAACCCTATAAATTACTCTTCAAGTAGAAAAACAAAATCCAAAAACCATGCTATGAATTTCTTCATCTATTTGAATTTAAGCATGGCTTTGGAAATATAGCTAATGGTTAATGGAAGATCATATCTTTAGGAGGGGATTTTTAAATATTCTTTTTATTTAATAATTGATATTTGATAAATAATATGTTATTTGATTTATTTTATGCTCATATTTTTCAAGTTAATACACCCCAAAGACAAGATGATTTTTCGGTCTCTTATTCGAGATAAGAACTTTCGATAAGAAAGAGGACTGTCATCCAGTTTGAACTCAATACCATCTATGAATGTTAAGAAAGAAAGAAAAAAATATTTATATGTATTTCTTGTTTATTTATTATCTATTTTAAATTTATGAATTGTATAGCGTATTTTATCTTTTTTTTAAATCCTAAATTGGGCTAGGGATACTATAGCATATCTTTATCTTCTTTTTAAAATTCATTTTTTTTCTATATTATCTCCAGTTAGTTAGGTGGAAGTGCAGAGTAAAATCCTAAAAGGTATGAGTGAAGGAAAATCTTTTATTTTTTAGTTATTTTTTTAGAATGTTCTTTTTAATTAAACATAAAAAATATATATTGATTTGTTAGTAGGGTGTTACAGCTAAAGTCTCATTTGTTACTTGTTATCGCATCGAATTGCTTGATGAGCTATACACAGCTAAAAGAGGTAAAGAGAATGCATTTAGCATTATAGAAGCCCTTTATAACTTTGTTTAAAAACTGATTATGTCTCTAGAACTTGAACATTTTTATCTAAAAATCAATAATGGCTTAAACCCAAAGAAGGGCAGGGACTCGCCTTAGAACTATTATAATGGATACTTGTTAGCTCATCGGGTTCACAACGAACATGGAAGATACAATAGAAGACGCTTTTAGTCGCATTCGAATTGTTGCGCCAAAGGAGGAGGTTCAAGGAGATTTCTCCGAGGATGACTCAGATTCGAACACAATGAAACATATATAGAAAGGAGTTGTAATAGAGAAAACTAAAACTTAAGCCTAATTATAGGCCTAATATCTAAAAAAATAAAGAATTTAATTATAAATATTATTTTTAAAAAATATTAAAAATGTAAAAAATGTAAAAATTTCTTTAAATAGAATTAGATTTATAATTAGGCTTAAGTTTTAGAACTCCTAATTATTTTTCTATAAAAGCTCGGAGAAATTGAAGCTGAACTAGTATTTAAAAATATTGACTAAAAATATAATATTAAGCTACTAAATTAAACTACTAATTATAAGTATTTACAGCGGATGAAACTATCTTCTTTTTTTTTTTTTTTTTTCTTTTTCACCCCACTTATTGATATACTGATTTGAACCACTTTTGCCGATACCTTGGACTGCAATTTTGATACACACCAATTATTGAAAATGAAATTCAGTTACCTAGTTTAACTCATAATTCTGCTTCAAAACGTGTACATACTACTACCACTAACACTCATCGTATGAAAACCAAATCTAAATTTGCCATCACTAAATCTAAAGTGGTAAATAGTGCTAAACTTGATTATGATTTACTTAAGAATGTCCCAAAATCTGTTAAACAAGCTGTTAGTTCTCCTCAATGGTTTTATGCTATGCTATGCAGGAAGAATACAAACTCGCTTGGTTACAAAGGGTTGTCATCAAATTGAGGGAGTTGACTATTCTCAAATTTATAGCCCGTGGTTAAGCCAACTTCCATTTGTATTGATCTGTCTCTTGCCTTGTCAAAAGGATGGATTTTGTAATAATTTTACTTTAATAATGCATTTTTTTATGGAGACCTTAACGAAAATGTTTATATGACAACCAAAAATATTTTAAAAATACGTTTTTCTACTCATGAAAGTACTTTTGTTTGTAACTAAAGACAAATTCACACACTAAACTATTTTTAATATTTATCATTTTCAAACACCATACACAATTCCATATGTTTTTAATGTCTCCCTCTTGGTGTATTACAAACCCAAACCTTAGAGATCAACATAAATCAGATACAAAACCCCTCGTCTGTAACCAAACACAAACTCGCACACTACACTAATTTAATGTCTATCATTTTCAAACACCATACACAATTCCATATGTTTTAATATCTCTGTCTTAGTGTATTATTACAAACTCAAACCTTAGAGATAACATATATTATGGATAAAAAAGATGCTGCTGAATCTATTTTTTTAGCTTCAGATGCAGATTTGACCTGCAAATAAAAAGAGGAAATTATATTTTTATGACTCTGAAAAGGCATCACGAGTGAGTAAGAGCCATTTTCCTTTAGCCAAAATCATGTCCATGACTTCAGAAAAAGCTTATATGAAAAAATGTCAATTAGATGGTGTGCAATAACACGATTACAACTAATCTATCTAAAAAACTGTCATTTGTGTTAGTCAAGAAGTTCAATTAGGAGGATCCATGACACCAGAGAATCAATCAATAAAAATATGCATTTCATTTAAACCTAAAATACTTACCTGTACTTCAAATGGAAATCGATCGGATTTTACTTTTGTCCCTTTGAAAACTCTGACATCCATGTCTAGTTGTCAACTCCAATGAAGCAAGCTCCCTGAAATCCAAGAGCAAAAACCGAATTTTCAGCAGCAAATTGGTCATAACAAACTTTAAATGTAAGAATTTATTAATAACTCTAAATGTTATATTTAAAGCAAGATAATTTTAAAAATATGATTACCTCAATATCAAGACATTTCTCTTTGCAGAAAGTTTTAAGTGCAAGCTCACAATTTCTAAAGTTTCTCACGTCCATGCCTAGTGGACATCTATATTGCTAGAAATGTCATTTTTGATGAAAATGTTTTTCCTTTCAAAAAGATGTTTACTTCTTAAATTTCAGCTGCTACTGACTACTCTTTACATGAAAGTGATATTACTTCTATACCTTACATTCCTATTTCAAATTCTCAAACCCAATCACCTTCAATTGTGTCATTTGCACCCACACCCACACGCACTCATCCTACTCCCTCAAGTTTGTCTCTTCCTGTTTTACATGCTCCTCAAGTTACTGATTCTAGTGCTGCTACTGAAACTACATTAATTAATACTAAATGCTAATTCAGATACAAAAGTTGATGAATCTGTTCTTTGGCTTCAGATACAGATTTGACTTGCAAACGGAAAGAGGAAAAATTACATTTATGAGGATTTATCTATGCCATCAGAGAATCAATCAAGAATAATAATCATTTCATCTAAACTTAAAATGCTTACCTGCGCTTTGAATGAAAAGCGATAGGTTTTCACTTCTTTCCCTTTCGAAATTCTCACGTCCACACCTAGTGTGTCGACCCCTATGAAGCAAGCTCCCTGAAAGCCAAGAGCAGAAACCGGTTTTTCAGCAGCAAATTGGTCATAACAAACTTTAGCTGATCTAAATAAATATGTAAGAATTTATTAATTACCTCAATATAAAGACCTTTCTTTTTTAATAGAGTTTTAAGGGCAAGTGTACCATCTTTGTTAAAGGGTCCCAGAATTGCTGAGGAATAGCGAGAAAGAATATCTGGTTTAGCTTTTGTGAAGTCTTCAACGTCAATATTGAACTGCAAATTGTTGTAGATAGGCAGAAATTCAAAATTAGTAATTAAGAATAGTTGTTACAATTTTCTATTTTCTAAATAATACTCTAAAATCTATAGAAATATTATTTAGCAATTTGAAATACATACCTTAGATCCATAGACAGAGAATAGCATGACTTTCTCCATCTTCAATTGATACGTCCCAGATGCCGCAGACCTATCAAAATACCCTGAAATCGAAACACCATTTGAGTTCATTTTCTTCTCCCAGTCCTTGTCCAAAACCTACATGAAAATTTTACAAAGATTCAATAGTTATCAGTCATTCAACAGAAAAAAAAAGTAGAGATAAGAACAAACCTTGAGAGAGCTATCATCATAATAATAACCATCATCGCAAAGCATTTTAGCAATGTCACCTTTGTAAATCTCCATTCCAAACAAAGCATTCTGAAAAGTGTCAAAGTTTGAAAATCAATTTCACACCAAAACTTCAACTAAAAAAAAATATGGCTACCTTCAGACTTCAGAGAACAAAGTTCTTACCGCTCTGAAACCTTGATATGGAATACGACCGCGACGGTGAAACTGGCTTAGATCAAGGATTTCAAAACCTATCTCTACATAGAAGAAATCAAACAGAATAGTAGGAATAAGTAAAGTTTTGAATGACTAATTTTAATTTTATACAAAGCAAGTACATGATAATACACAAACCTCCTAAAGAAGTAATGTTATATGAAAACTCATCCCATGTCCTATTATGTGATCCATTTGTGGGACGGAATACTAGCCAAGCTCTTCTATGAGCCTAATACATAAGAAAAGGTCAAGTTGATATAAGCATATGAGGTGCTACCAATACGTCCAGCAAATGAGATACAATTATTAAATTGTGCATCTAAGCGGAGGAAAAAAAGAAGCATACCTCAACGACGGTTGAGCATCAGAAGTAAAACTTGATGATTCAAAAGTTGAACTTTTGCATCTAAAGATAACCAAAACAAATTTCAGTACACAATGCAAGTAATATCTTCCAAGATAGAAATGTGACAATACTAAGTGATATATCAAAATGTAGACACACATTTTAATTGCAGAATCAAGAGGATATGCACAACTAAAATTTTGTTATGATATGCTCAATAATAATATTACTAATTTAAAACTAATATTTTTCTTGTTTTGCTGTACTCCTTTGTTTAGTTTTGGTTAGGACTGATACATCTCTCTTTAAATGTGTTACTTCCTCATCTACTATCTATCTTCTTGCATATGTAGATGATATTGTCATCATTGGTGACAATGTCACTGAAATCAATCAACTAATAACTACTTCAAATTCTATCTAAAAAACTTATATGAAAAATTGTCAATTAGATGGTGTGCAATAAGACGATTACAACTAATCTATCTAAAAAACTGTCATTTGTGTTAGTCAAGAAGTTCAATTAAGAGGATCCATGACACAGAGAATCAATCAATAAAAATATGCATTTCATTTAAACCTAAAATGCTTAGTTGTCTTCCGTGCTTGGTCTATTTTGTCCTCTTGAAAACTCTGACGTCCGTGCTTGGTGCTTGGTCCCCTCATAATTTTTGTTGAAGTTTACCATAATTTCTGAAGAATAGCGCGACAGAATATTTGGTCCGGCATTTCTAGCATTTAAGTTCTTCACGTCAATATCAAGCAAGCTGCAAGAACATTCAAAAGTAAAAATTAAGAATAGTTTTGTACAATTTTCTGTTCTCCAGAGGATACTCAAAAAAATGCCTTAGAAAGAGGACACACTAACATTGAATCACGAGACCAAATTTTAACGGTGACAAAAAAATTGCAGCTACTAGAAGCTTGGATACCAACCAGGAACCGAAGGGAGGCCACTGAACCGAAGGGAGGCACGACGGGAAGCACGAGGGCGCAAAGGGTGGCGCGCCGGCAGCGGAGAATCAGACCGCAGTGATCTTTAAAGAGCATTGACATGTGAGGGCCGAGATAAGAAGATAAAGGGAGCCATGGGACGACGACGCAAGGAGTCCACGACGGGAAGCAAGAGAGCGGAACGGGCAGCGGCGGTGGCGGAGCGTCAGACCGCAGGGAGGTCGCGCAACGACGTCGCTAGGAGGCCACCACGGAAAGCAAGAGGGTGGAAAGGGTGGCGGCGGCGATGGATGATCAGATTTAAACCCTGTGGTGGAGGCTTGGAGCTTCAAAGAAAGCCTAGGGTTAGGTTTGGGGAAAGGAGTCTGCGGCTGTGCAAAATTAGTAGGGTTTGTGAGTAAAAGGAATTAATTGTGGCACACTCTCCTTAGTGACTAGCATGGGCCAGCAACCCGTCCTTATTGTTCCCACTTCCCATGGATAAATGTTCCAGACCAGCTTGGCTCACCATCTTAATGGCTCAAAAACGTTAGCTTTTGTTGTCCCAGACCGGCTTAGTTTGGGTTGTTGGGCCCCTTTGTTGGGTTCCTTTTTCAGAGATATGAGGCCTCTGTTGGCAATTTAGCGTTGTTGGGCTCGTACAAAAGACACAGAGATTTATTTTATTTATTTTTTCTTACTGAACAAGGAAAAATGTTCTCGCTCATTAAACTAATATGAATTCATGTAAAAAAAAAAAAAAAAGGCCAAAAAAAAAAGAGACTAATATGGATTAATTTTGCTAGGAAATGCCATCGTTGCTAGTCTTTTACCGGCTCGATAAAACATTCCGTGACATGTAAACTTTGTGCTATTAAATCTATGTAAATGTAAATATCTAATTTATTTCCAAATCTTGACAACATTGACCAGTTCCATTTTTTTTTTCTTTTCATGCAAGTCGAGATGATTTTAGTTTCTCTTTATTAAAATGTTAAGGGATGAATCATGATTTTAGTTGCCCTTGTTGTGTATTTCCTTTTTTCTTTTTTAAAATGCTACTGGATGGATTAAATAACGAAAGAGCACACGATATTGTACATTATTTTTAAAGAATTAATTAAAAAAATTTTATTAGCATATTATTTACCCATATACTATTTCTCAATAAAACATTAAATTTTGTCAATGCTATATTAAATAAAATAATTAGCGTCTTATGCCAACTAAATATTATGCTAATAAATAAGTACTTTTTATTTTCAAGTTTTAACTTAATATTAAAAAAAAATTTAAAAACTGCTTTAAGATGATTCTCTCTTACTTTTTTAATAACATGTGTCTTATTTTTTTCCGTGTCTTTTTTTTTCTCAATTTTTTTGCCTTAAATTTACATTTCTTCTTAGTCTTCTTTGTTTATTTCTTTGAATATTTTTTGAAATTTTAAATTTGTGAGAAAGAAAATAATAAATAACCAAATAAAAAAATGAAAAAATAATTGATACATACCAGTTTAAAAAAGAAAAAATATATTAAAAAATTAATTTCTTTATTCTATTATTGGTATGTGCATGCTTTTTTATATTTTTCATATGAAATAAATATAGCACAATTAAAATTAAAAATTAGATTTTTTTTTTTTTTATCAGTAAAGAACACATGTTTCCAAATTAGGGAGTGAGTGTAGACTTACAAAGCTGTCTAGCAAGTCAATACAAAAGCAAAACATCAGACAATGACAATCAAACAGTTCAGCACCAAAATACAAAACAGAAATAGAAGGCATTTGATCTCAAGAATAATAGACACACTATAGTTCAAAGCTCAATTGACATCTGCACTTTCCACCCGAGGTTTGTATAGCTTTCTCCTCCTGTACAGCTCCTGTTTCCACAATTTATTCTTTGTCAAAATCTGATTAAGAGCCTCGTCAATGTTGATGTCCTATTGATCTACACCCCCTTCTTTCGCCTTCACTTAGAATCTCCTTGGAACCCCTCCTAGCAACATTGGCACTCCTATCTCTTCTTTAACTCTAGCAATGTCATCTCATAATGCAATTTTTCTTTCTTCAGGTGAGGCCATACACAACACACAAGGCACAATAAAAATCATTTTCATTTATCCTTCCTTTCAGTAGTAACAAACTTACATGATCCTCAAATTCAGGACTCATTAGATTCATGGAGAGGTTTCTCATCAACAACAGTACCTGCAAAAAAGGGCCTGTCAATAACTCAGCAGAAAGGCCATGAACTTAAACCATAAAAGCAGACTTCCCTTGTAACCTTCACACCCCAAAAAGAAAAAGGAATGATATGAGGCAAGGCAAGTGATGGACTAGAAAATGAATACCGTTTCCATATTTATTGGATCCATCTGTTTTAGTCTGTGGAGATGATTAGTTGAATTTGGATCAAATACACTGCAATGAAGCTGTAGACTTGTGCAAAATCAGGCATAACTGCATATAACAGATGAACGTGTCAACAGGACGATCTAGTATCATCAAAAAATCATACAAATCAGAGTAACAGATGCATAACAGATAACTGCAATGCACAATTCAAACACTACTGCTGTGAAAACAAGTATTCAAGAGCCAAAACACCATTAATTAATCGGAGTTTAAGTACCATTCCTACCTTTAATTGCCTTGGCCTGGTTTCTTTGTTCAAACCCGTTGTTACTTGGCCAAGTTGGAGGGGTGTTCTCATTATTGCTGCTATAGCAACAAGTCATAGGGGCAGGTTGTCCAGCTCCAGCCAATCCAATATCATCTGTCAAACAAAAATGTTCAGAAAAACCTCCAAATATTGGGAAATGTACACACTTCAATACAAAATGTCAAAAAGTGAACTGAGGTAAAATAAAAACCTTTAATCGCTAGTTGCACATTGCTTGGTGGCATGGTGCCATGGTGTTATAATTGCAAGATGATAAAGGCACACTGGTAACTGGAGTTCCTACTTCCTAGCACATATGATGAATCTTGGCTATAAATGTATGCAGGTTCAATGAAACCTGTTCAATGAAACCTGAGGAAGATTGCAGTGGCCCCGTGACATGGGATGCAGTAGGAGCTGATAAAATGCAGAAGTAGAACCCAGTGTTATTCGAATACTACACAACAGAAAGAAGCATTGAACACATGAGATGTAGATAAATGCTAACCACTCTTTGGAGCTTTTAGAGGGTATCGATGGGCAGCTTTTCTCTTTGGCCGAGGCTGAGCCGCTGAGGTCCATGTTCACTTGTCCCATTCTTCTGGACTTTAAGGAAATACTTTTGTGCATGACTCCGTATCTAAAAAGGAAGAGGAAATGCGAAGTTGATTCAACATTAGTTCATGTAAGGATGAAGAGGGAATAGCAATAAAAGCACATAATGAATGTTTAGGTATTTCAACAGAAGAAATTTGATGAAGAAACCACATATCCATTCTATAATACAACATAATCTTATGCTGACAGAAGAAACAAATTACAAGTGTGTATTCCTATTCCTGTAATCAAATAGGTTTTTGAAAAAAATGCACCACAATAAGAATAAAACATAGTGCATCATGAAGCAATAATAAAGTAAATAGATTTCTTTTTAAGGGAAAACATAAGAAACAAAGTGATTAGCTTCAATCAACACATATAACTAAATAAATTTAACAAAATACCTAATTTGCAATTCAAAAATAAATAATTCTGTTTAAATAATGAACAAATAAAAAGGTCCATCATTCTCACTGTTTCAACAGAAACCAAACTTATCCATAATTCTCAACTTCTATGGTGAAGCCCTTTCTGACTTATCCACCATAGTCGATGATTCATATAGAAGAGGCGGATATGCACACATAAAAAATAATAACAGGGGATAAAAAAGAGGGGGATTTATAAACAACATATTTGTGCATAAACAACAACAATGATTTCACCAACCTGAAATTAATCTCCGACCGGAACACAATAAAAAACTCAATGTATCTCTTGGCCGCTTCCCGAAACCAAGAACAGAAACTGTGAGTCACGTGTGCTATGCACGGTAACGGAACATGTATTGATTTGACAATTTGTGATGCAGGTTGATGACTGGCAAATCTAATATCTGGAAAACTGCCAAATGTTTTCTTGTTTTACTATTTATGTTCAAAAAAATTTAGTGGAGATGAGAATACCTTTGTTATAAGAATTATATTGCTATGACTCTTATTCTAATGTCAAAACCATCACAAATTGCTCTGTTTAATGCCTTTACAATCAAATGAACTCTCAAGAATCAAAATGGTGCTAAGTACAAACAACTAAGTAATAACACTCTACTTCATCTTTTAAACCCATATATACAACAGCATTAGTGGCACTACCCATGCTAGAAAAGAGGTGCGTAATAAAAAAATATGCAGAAACTAAGTTGTCAGGGGTTATGTCTCCAAAATAGAGGTGGTTGATTTTGATCAAGTTTGTGATCTTTTGTCTTGCTTTCGGTTTCCTTTCAAAACCTGTACAGGATTCTGCATTGAAAAATGACAAAATATTGGGGATAATTAAGAAATTTTCAACAC
>JASCZI010152500.1:0-15002 GCA_036250425.1 Stylosanthes scabra | reverse complement strand
AGACACGCGTGTCGGATGAGTGTCGGTGAGTGTCGTGTCCAAAAAGTGTCCGACATATGGACACGTCAATTCAACGAAGTGTCCGTGCTTCATAGATAAAAACATTGCAAGAGTTTTGTTCTTCTAACTCAAGGATTGAACTTATTCATTTTTAGTATATTCAATTTATGTAGTGTGATTTTGAGAATTAACTCGATGCTGTTAACTTTTTTTTTTTTAGTTGTGATTCAATAAAATTAATGTTGGATTTCAAAAATATTTTTTATGATATTGTTGTAATTGTGGTTATCTTGGATAGCAAAACAATGGTGGCAGAAATAATGACAATTTTATCTTTAATAAATTTTTGTAATCGTAAGCATGATTTTAAAATAAAATAAATGTTAAGGATGGTTTTGATCTTAAAAACTATTAGAGACGATTTTAATTTTTGGTCAAAAATCTTATGGATAAAAATAATATTTAACTCGATAAATTATGAAGAAAAAAAAAGTGGATATTTTATTATTTTTCATGTGAATGTTTAACGTTTTTTTAAGAAAATAAAAATAAAAATGAAATATGAAATTAGTAGAATGAGAAAGTACATATAGGTTCCATCACCGCTATTTTACATTAGCATCGCGTTCCTATAAATTTTTTTACTATTTATTTACTTTTTCTATTTTGTTACAAAATTGTTATTAAATAATTAAATAAATAGTAGCGAATAGAGGGGGATCATTGACACAAAAGGATAATCTGGTACTTACATATTTCAATATAGTATAACGACTAAATAAAAATAATTTAATATCCAAATTGTATCCTACTTGTAAAATATTAAACTAAATAAGATTAGTAATATATTATTTAAAATTTTCCATGTATGTAAATTATAATATTTAATTAAGTAAGAATGAAGTTGAAATAAATATCTTCAATTACACCAATATATTTTCAATTAATATACTAAAATTATATTTCGTAAATAAATAATTCTATAAAAATATTTATTTTATTATAGTTTTAGAAAAAAGTAGAAAGTACCAAAATTATATAAAAGACAAAGTTTTATATAAATAATTAATTAATAAGTATTATTTAATAATGAATTCAAATTAACTAATAAATCAATCTATTTAAATGTAATCTACAAGAAAAAACTAATTAATCATACCTACGTCTTCATTCTCTTCACCAAATTTTCTTTCCATTTTAGAATTCTCTTTGCCTTAATTGTTACATCTGTCACTAAAACTTTTTAACCACAAAATATAAGACTACCATTACCACTGATGACTGAACAATAAATAATAACAATACTTTTAACATTTTGAGTTAATAAATTATATTAATACCTAAAATATAAAAAGTGATTCAATAGACACCAACATTACTTTAGTATTATTAAAATTTTATTATACCTTATTTTATATTATTTTTTATTCTTAAGGTCAACAAACAATTAACAAATAGAATAAAAAGTAATGACTATATTGACTATTTTATTGCTAAAGTTATTTTTATGATCATTGGATATAATCTGATGGTGTTCAATTCTTCTTCTTCTTCAAAATATTATAATTTACATGGAAAATAGTCAATTAAAATTGAATACCGGATTATTTGGTTTTGAATGGATGCAATGAATTTGCATATTCAGAAGACTCCAAATAAATAAGAAATGTGTTTTTATTGCAGAATTTATTATGGTTGGACTAATTAATTGTAGAGATAAGTCTTTTTCCATCAATTTTGACTTCACATTAATGGCAGCCTCAAATTAAAGGAGGTATGCTCATCTGTATATTTAAAAATATTTTTGACATTTACTTTATTTTTATTTTTATATTATTATAATATATTTTAAATAGGAGTTATCTATCTTGTGCTCTAAAAACACAAATTAAGATAATAAATTAAAAAAGTTTTTATTAAAAATATAAAAAATTGAGTTCTTAATATATTTACTTTTATTTATAAATGTAAACAATATACATACTGATTTTATATCATTATATTTAGTGATTGATTTAATGATAAAATTTTAGTATATAAATAATATTTTTATATAGTCAAATATATATATAGACACCAAATATATGTAAACTACGGTGTTCTCTCTTATTTAGGAGTAATGTATCCTTTCTAATATTTCAGTTTAAAATTAACTCAATAAATAATATTTTTAAATTTTTGATATAAAATATAATAAATAAAGAGCTAAAATTTATTTAATTAATAAGGAGCGTAATACTTCCTATTTAGTACCGAAAAATTTTTTAATTTTAAAATGTTTAGAACAAAATTTAAATATAAAAAATTAAACTGATGCTTTATTATTTTTCATTCTTTCAATTTTGTTTGGTTTGTTTAGACAAAGGTCCCGTGTACGTAATTGTTATTTTTTTTAATATTTATTGTTTTTTAACTGCAATTACAGTTTATTTATTATTCTACACCATTTAGTTATATTATATATTTACACAATAGTTCATATGAATAATTTTTAGCAATTCAATTAAGAGAAACATGGACATGGATTTTGAATTGCTTGTGTTGGATAATAGATATCGTTATCCTTTATGATTAAGATTTTTTTTCAATAAGGTGCTCCATTTTTGTGTTGACAAAATTGCTGCATATCTGCCCCCACCATAAGAAATTTTGGCTCTTATTCTCATCCTTTGATCATGACATAAAAATTCTTATCATTGTTTTCAAAGGAAAATAAATAACTAAATTGAATTATTTGAATAAGATTTAACAAATAAAAATGAGTGACAATTAGACATCTCACATAATAATTTAAAGATAAAAATAGGAGTTTAAGTGTTAAAAATAAAAGTCACTCTAAAATCTAAAAATAATAAAATAAGCATTGGTATTGAATAATATAATTATAAAAATAGGAAAATTATACGTAATCAGTATTTTTCTAATCAATAAATCAGTCAACAAATCAAATCTAAAAGGAGAACATTCAAAATATTAAAAACAGAACATTTTATACCTCACAATAAAAAACTTCTGAAAATCAAATATACATATAACTCTAAGATATTTTTTTAGAAATAGAATATTCGAAACCTAAAGAAATAGAATATTTAATTTAAGTTGTTAAATGTTAGCTGATATTGACTGAATTTTTATTAATTATCTAGCATTATCCTTAAAAATATTCTAAGAAACATTTTTTTAAAAAAAAATATATATTACATATTGGTTTGATCAGACAAGAAATATAACATTTAAGAATCTAATCTAATATTCCATAAAATGTAACACTAACTAAACATAACATAGATCATAAGAAATCAAGAAATGCCATGTGTAATAATATTACTTAACCTAACCTCAATGGAGCTTGTAGTGCAGTTTAGTTGTTTAATATTTAAGCTAGAGAAATTATTCGATATAAAATATAAATTGATACAAATATGAAATATTTTCTTAAAATACAATTTTATTATTTATATGACACAAAAAATTAAAATAGAATACAAATGTGAATCCACATATATTTTTAATAAAATACGCATTTATACCATTTATATCTATAACAAATAAATTCTCATAAACTTTTGGCATTATAATCTAAATCCTGAATTAGAGTTCACAATAATGGTGAGAGTTTCAGAGTAGTGATGAATTGACACAGACACAGCTTATGATTGCACCAAGGTAACAACAAACACACTCATGGAGAAGTGTTTAGTGAAATACAAACAAACAAACATTTAATTAATCCAAGTAAGAATATCACTCATGAAAAATATTATAATTAAAATTAAAGGGTACCTTATGTTATAATAAGAAATAACAACATTAGTACTAAATTCTGTGTAATCCAATCATGGTTTTTAGAAGAATGCCCTGCTACCATAAAACACTCTTGATCCATCCTTTTTCTTCTTACTATTGTTGTTATTATTGCTAATATCATCAATTTCTGATATGTTGTTGTTTTTGCTGCTTTCATGATTCTGAATCACATCACCACAATCTTGATCTTTTCTTTAAAAACTGAAATGGTAAAAGACAAATATAATTTGGATTTTTTGGAATTGGACAAAAATATTCTTTACTTTACTAAAATAGTTACATATTCCCAATTTTCGAGAAAAGTGAATACTACTATCTCTCCGTTTGTCTAATCCCCATTTGATTGTTATGAAGGCGTGGCTGTCGACGACGCCTAGCTGGCTGTAACAGAGCCACATTGTACAGACCAACGCGTAATTGACATTAGACAGCAAAACGAAGTCAATTTTTTTGGGGGGAATGAAACCCTAATTTTGAAGAGTTCATGTAAAAGAAGATAGCAACTTCGTTTTGCTGTCTAATGTTTATTACAAACCTGATCTGTACAGCGTGGCTCCGTTATGGCTAGTTAGGCACCATTGACTAGCTACATCACATACCTTCATAACGGTCACACATTGATTAGACCAACAGAAGGGTAGTAATGTCAACTTTTTTCAAAGGTTGCGATTATGTAGGTATTTCAGGAAAATAGAAGACTTTTTCGTCCATTTTTAAAAAAGTCAAGAATATATTTGTCTTTTACCAAATTAAAATAGAAAACATAATTTTATTATTTTTATAAATTTTTTAAAATAATAAAATATACTCAAGTACCTTTTTACATTAACAATGTGAGATAATTAATAGAATATATTATCTTTGATGATAATAAATAAAATTATTAAGTGACTATTGATTAAAAAATTATTAACTAATAATGATTAAAACTAATAATTTTTTAATTAGGATAAAGGATATTTATGCCCCTGACGTTTCAAAAATTGTACAAATTCACTTCTAACTTTTGTGAAATACTTAATAACCCTTGATCTTTGAAAAAACAGTACAATTATACCCTTTTGTTAGTTTGACTCGGCTAAAAAAAACAAAAATTGCTTATGTAGCTACTAAAAAGACGTTTGTGATTCTTCTTTTCCATCATGTGAGTGATTTTTTAAGGAATTCTATTGAAAGTTTTCATTTTTTTTAGCTGAGTCAAGCTCACAAAGGAGCATAATTGTACTATTTTTTCGAAGGTTAGGGTTTACTAAGTATTTCACAAAAGTCAGGGGTAAATTTGTATAATTTTTTAAAAGTCAGAAGCATAAATGTACTTTTCCTTTTTTTTTTTGAGTTAAATCTCATTTTGCCTCATTTAATAACATCATTTAATGATCTGACCTATATATTTATTGTGCTAAATAGTCATTAAAATAACATCATTTAATACCTAATAAGCATAAATTGAAGGGTTATTGAGGGGTTGGATAGTAGACTACATTGTTTTTAATGATCATTTAACGTCATAAGTGAAACGTCATTTCTTATTGTCCAATATGTAAGACAAATGTCATGTCACTCATGAAATTGGCGAAAATTAGACCGAAAGGGAATCAGGTACTAAGTTTGTGCAATTTTTCCAATCTCTGGATCAAAATAGTGCAATTGAAATCTTATGGACTATTTTAGTGTAACTCGCAAATCTCAAGGACCAAAATAGGTTTAACCCGTTTTTTGTGTTATTGAGATCCCATGAACTAATTTTGTACACGAGGCCGATATAAGAAACCATTCGGTCCACTTTCAACATTAGATATATGAGTTAGAAGAATGTGATTAGAACGGAGATTTGAGGAGGGGACAGTGTTGATAAGAAAAGCTCGTAAATTCTTGAAATAATTAAGAATGCAGAGAAGTTATAGCACCGCTATTTTATGAGAGAATCTAATATTAAACTACAATAAGAGATACAATCATGAAGGACTTTCTTATAATTGATTCTCCATTGAATAGCCAACTTCCACTTATCCATAGTCTTTCTTGTTTTTCCAGACAAAACTACATTGCTATCACTACACTTATCCTTCATATTATGAGCTTCTAAGAAGGTATCAACCTCATCCCTGAAAGACAGGAGTTTTGTAACCTCCACAAATGTACAAAAATCTTGACTATTATCCATAGAACTCAGGAGCAAGGTGTCATCTTCGATGGATGTTGGCAAATTCTTCAAGACACCATGGCAAGTATTCGAAAGCCATTTCATGACGAAAATTTCATTGTCTGCAGAGATTTTGGAGCCAGAATAAACAAGATGTGCAACAGACCTCCTCTTGATTTGAGGGGTCGCCCACAACCGCAATGCAGCCAGTAGTGCAAAGGAAGGCTTCCCATTGTAATGGATGTACAATGATTCCCTAGACCAAGAAGTAGAAGAATACACAGCAGGTTCCAAAGGAATAAAAACTTTATCATTTGGATTTTCTTGTAGGATAAAACCATAGTGTTCAAGAAGCTCCAAATTTGTGTAAGTTCCATAGCATAACAGAACCTGGAGAGAATAATAACATATCCTAAATGAAATGTGCTTTATTTTCTAAAATATCAGTGACATCCAGTACCATAAGCAACAAGAAATGGTTTCTTCTCAAAGACGTAAGAAGCAAATTTGGAAAAAGGTGTAAGAGGGATGACTCAATTAATACCTGATCTCCTTTTTTGTAATTTGCCCTAGCATAAAAGCAATATGCATTAGCATCTTCCTCAAATCCCCCATCTGTTAACCTCTGATACTCAGAATCAAGCTGCTCTACATCTGCAATTGTAGTGTTGTCTTCATTTGATAAGGAACCATCATGGATCGAAGTGTTAGAAAGCAAATTCCCTAGATCCTCAATGTCAGATGGCTCCTTTCCAGGTGCATCGTAATTAAACAAGTCACCCACAGGGCATAAACACCCAGCTGAATCCCACGGTATATGTAACGTCCGCGATGATATCTAAATTTTTTAAAGATCAGATGAGATAAAATCACAAAGGTAGAATTTTCTTATTTACTCTAACAATTGAAATACTACATATAAATATGCCTTGTAATGCAAATGTGCAATTTGATGCATCAACCAGCAGTAATTTATCAAAAATCCATAAAACAGTTTATCTTTCCAATCATTGTGATAATTTAGATGCAGTAGCACAACGAAAAAACAATTAACCACAAGAAGTCTATCATGATTTCATAGATGTAAGAGAAGGCTCATCCCGGGAAAAATTTATTCAGTATACTGATATCACTTATTAACCAAAATCAGAACCACGAAAACACAAAAGATGCTTGCATTCCATGTCTCATAAGAAAACCAAATTGCATCTTTGTGAATAACTAATTTAGCATGTATGAGTCTTTAACAAGCTAGATTTCTAACCGTTGCAGAAGCCCACACCCAAGCCTTAAATGTTAGAAGCTGGGGCTTAAATTTGAGATCTTCCATCAAAGCACGAGCTTGCTTCCACTCTGATTTAGTTTTTTGCACGGCTATTTCAGTGACCCATATAGCCTCATCCACCTAAAAACCACAAGATACATACAAAACAACATCAGAAAGGAAAGTACAAATGAAATGCTGATAAAATACTATTAGGTCAGATGTCATGTCTAACCTAACAAGACAAACTAAAACTTCTAATAGAAACTGAACTTGCAGAGCAGTTTTCTCGAATTCACCGAACATGGCTAGGATGTCATAACTCTTCGGTAAATGCATGAGGTAAGGATGCCACCTAGAAGCCTTTCCTTTTCCAATTTCATACAACAAACAAGCATTCAATATCTGCATTGTGCACAAGCCGAGATGTAAGCCAAAAATCAAAATGATTCATTTGCATGAAAGACTCAATCAAAAGCATCGACATACGTAAGTAATACAAGAATGATGAAGCCACACCACACTAGTATTTTCCATGGTATAAGACCCTGGTTCAATTAAAAAGCTAAAAACATTTGCTTTGGATGAATAACTGTTAGATGATCTCAGAGTGAGAGAAATGAAACTTGATTCATTACTCAATGAAAGAGTTTACAATATATATGGTTAACTAACTAACAGAATGTACAAGCTAACTAACTAGCCTAACTAACTTGCTAACTTACTTTACAAGCTATTGATTAATTAAACTAATCACAATTACAACAATTAACTATGATTAAGAATAACTGTTGAGAAGAACTTAAAACAAATGGCTTCAGCGCATTTTCACAAACAGTTAGAGGGCACAAAAGATTCCAACTTAGCAATGTAAACACAAAACAGATATGAAAGAAAACCTGGGTAGAACAAAGAGAAGGGTGCCTATTGAGAGCATCAGAGAGCTTTGTATCTTGCATAACACTGTCACTTGTCATCAAAGCAGATTTCGGAACTCTGAGAATCAGTTCCCCCATCTTAAGGTCTCTTACTGCACCCAAACCTCTACTGCAGTATTCTCCAAACAACATATTCACAGTGAAAAATCTGTTACTGTAAATTGAAGTAAATGCTATGTTGTAACAATTAGGTATGAATATGAAGAGCATGTGCATGAAATGAGGAAAGAAAAGGGGAAAGATCTGATGGTACCCTCCAGTGTGAGGAAAGTGAGAGACACAGAGAGAAGAACCGAGAGCAAGGGAGTTACGAGGTTGGTCGGTGGTTGTTGGTGCATCCGATATTCCAATCTGTGATGCCCATGTTAGTAAGCCTTCAATGCTTCCATGTTCATCCTCTTCCTCCATTACAAGAATCTCAAACCTACTTCTCTCGGAAGCGTAAAACTCATAAAAACAACTCAGGGACCCAGTAGAAATCTAATAAATTAATAATGAAATGTATTATGTTTCTTCTCTTTTCCTTTAAATTAATATCACGGATTATTAGTTTTTTTTTTTTTTTTTGGGTGTCCTGTACTCCTGTTACCTGTTGGAATCAAAATTGATATTCATTATAATAATTTTTAATTACAAAGAAGTTGATATCTTATTATTTTCAAATAGTGTTCTAATTGTAAATTACATATGTAATAAAATCTTATTAACTTAAAAGTGATTTTTTTAAAACTTTTTTCTTTTTCTAAGTTAAGAACTAATGATACAAATCTAAGTTCCATTTAATAGGTTTATTTCTATATAAAGCAAAATTTAACCCCAATATTTATTTAAATGAATTGATAAATTAATAACAATAAATTTTGCTTAAATTAAGTGTAAGATTGTTGATTTTTTAATGGTATTTTTTATTATGAAGTGAATATATTTTTTTGTTTTGACTTGGAAGTGAATATAACATTGTATTTAAATTTTTGTTTTATAAAAAAATATAAAAATTATTCATGAGCGAAAGAAAATTGTTTTTAATCAAATTGTTTTTAATCAAATGTGTTTTGTTTGTCGAAATTATTCGAATAACTATCGGAACAACAATAACTTATTTTTTGTCTGCGTTCAGAATTTTTTGTAAATTTGTTAGTAATTTTAGTATTTTTTTTGTCCTCGGCCTACAACGTGATTCATTTGATAAATAAGAGTCCATTAATGACGAAACAAGACAGTTAAATGGCTTGTATTAGGCGAGCTCAAAAAAATGGCTTGTATTATTACCGTCCAGAAAAAGGCTTTTATTATTTGTTCTCAGCCCATAACAGAGTTGGTCTTTCTCAATTACAAGGATGGCCACACCAAAACCGTCATTCCATCATCAAATCCAAAAGATAATTAGAGAAAACATTTTCAACTCCATCTCAAAGGAAACATAGAAAACAACAAATCTATCTTTCTAAATTTTCATCAATTTTAGAAAATATTTTCCCAAAATAATTTTCATAAAATTGAACCAAACATGTTTTCTCTCATGTTTTTTGTTTTTAAGAAAAATGAAAACTGAAAACGGTGAAATCAAACACACTCTTAATTTTAGACTATGTCTATAATTTTGTATAGTACAAAAAACAAATAATACTAATAATAATAATAATAATAATGATAATGATAATAATAATAATGATAATGATAATGATAATGATACCTTAATTTTCTTAAGTTTGTATAGTGACACTAGTCCGTTTAAACTTGGGTAAAGACTACACAGATTAAAGAAGTTCTAAAAAAAAAAAAAAAATTAAAGTCTAAACCAAACAGAAAAAAAATAAGAGAAAATAATAAAAAGAAATCCTAAATCATCAAAGACGAATGGAGTGGAAATGAAAAGAAACTTTTAGTCAGACCTATTGTTTTAGTAAAATAAAAACAATGAAAATATTAGGGTTAATATTTTTAGTGTAGAAAAAAGTGAGAGTTGAGCGTAGAGCACGTGGTAGTAGTAGAGTTAGAGACTTAAGAGTACAGTGTTAAGTAATTTTGTTTGGTCTTTGATTTTTATTTTTACCTTTAATAACAACCTCCACTTTATTGGTTATCTTTAAAAAATATTCGCCGTCTAAAATTTTTCAATAAACAAATAATTGTAGTGTAATGAAAATAAAATTGAACAGAGACTTCATCCAATAGACCCAATACTATTATTCTAAAGAATGTAAATTAGATTTGTTTTCATTCTTAAAGAAAAATAAATATTAGGAAGCTAATAATACTTTTAGTTCGAAAAAAAAAGTTGTCTAATTTTATGTAAAAGTAAGACAAATTTTTTTTTCTAGTCACTTAAAATTTCTCCTATATATGTAACTAGTGATAGATTGATATTAAACTCACCTAAACTTGCAAATAAAAAAATAATGTCATTTTATTTTATGGAATAGACTACGGAATTGGTAAAATATAAAAGTAAAAGATGAAGTATCATAAGATTTTTTTTGGTGACTGAAGTATCATAAGATTTGAGTTGGTTATTCAGATTATATAAAAATAAAAGGTAAATAACCGTTTTTAATTTGTTTACTTATAAAAAAAGTACAATAATGCCTATTTTAAGTTTCACAATAACATAGTGGGTATATAATTAACATGGTGTGTAAATTAAAATTGATGGTCCTTGAACATTTCTCTAATTTAAGAGAATATTGGTTGCAAAAAGCACGTAAATTCTTTTGAGACTTTGACTTATTCCTAGGTTTAATTTGTAATATTATTTCTGTGATAATTAATAACATGCTAATATTATTCTGGATCATATTAGATATATATTAAAATATAATATATATTAAAATATAAAATATATATATAATTTATTATTTTTAATGTGTATTTTATATTTTAATATTATATATTAGTGGTTGATTTTAATAATTAATTTTGATATTTAAATAGGATTATTATGTTATTCTACTAGAGACCACTGGCATATATGTTTGTTGACCTATGATTTATTATGAATGCGACCCATGCATATTTTTATTAACTGTTCCCTACTAACTTGTCGGCGAATGTTATTTTTACCACGCTCTATCTTCTATGTCCAAATGAATTTAATTTACATTATATATATTATGTTGTATCAATCACATGCATGGTTCATGCATGTGTCTGCTTCTTCTTAGTCATTACCACCATCTTCCTCCTAACTAACACAACACTTACCCAATTAAATAAAGATATCCCAAAAGACCAAAAAATCGTTTATTTCCTTGTTTCTTTTTTCCTTTCGTTATCTTAGTTTGAACTTTGAAGTGTGAAACTTGTTTTCAGCAAGGTTATTGCAGTGACGTCTTGATTTTGATTTTGATTAACTTCATCCCATGCATTTAACATAATATAAGTTTGTGTCTTTCTCGTTAAAAAATATCTTATTAGCTTGACTAATTAATAATTAACCATCTATTGGCAGTTGTTTAATAATAACAGTCTTAATAATAGGTTGAAAAATCATCATTGTTATTGTGGTTAGGATATTTTATGACATAGACTACTTTTTGTTTAAATTTTAAGTGACACTCTATACGTACCTTCATAGAGACAATTAAGTTTAATAACTATTTATATTTTTTATTATTCTAATTATATTGATTGTTTTTTAAGTTCCTAGACATACTCTGTAGTAATTGATATCTTTGTTTCTATATCTTTAAGAAATTGGAAAGAAACTATATTAAAAATATAAATTGACTAGCACTGTATTGCCAATCAAATTGCTAATAGTGATGATATGCACAAATGCCTGTAAATTAAATAATAAAATTTCGACAATAATAATATTCCATCTCGTATTATTAATTTATTAACTTAACTTAGTCTTCACTCACTTAACTGCTGTTGTATATAGTTCACTTGCCATGGGCAGATGCAAAACTAAATATAAGTTGTTTGTATCCAACAACTAAATAAAGGATAGTGCATATCGTTATTAGTGAATCGGTGAAAACAAACAAAATCGAAAGAAAAAAAAAATGGATTGATTGAATTAGTTGAATTTTTACTAAAAAAAGGGATAATGCATATTCATGCATGTTGTCTAATAAACATCAAAATACAATGAATATCAATTCTTTTTTTTTTTTTTTTCGTCATTCTCGCACGCCTCTCAATATATTTATTTTTATCTATTATTTTAGTTAGGAATTAGAATGGATCAACTCGAAGTGAGCTTTAACTTAAATAATCTGGTCCATTTCGTAAATATGCAGTCTAAGCATAGGCTTGTTGCTGTTAGTAGGCTATTTTCTAGACTTAAGCTTAGTCCGTTTAAAAGCTCATTAAGTCCACGAGCATATTTTAAAAAAATTTACTATAGAAATTATAAATAAAAATAATTTTCAGTAATACAATCCAAAATTTATAATTCATTATAAATTATATATAATTTAATAATATATCAACCATTAATCATATGTAATATAGTGTAACTATACTTATTTTTTTATTTTTACTATTAATTTTTTTTAAGTTAAAAGTCTAAACTAAGAAAATTATATTTTTATAAAATAATTTGACGAGTCGACCCAATAATTTTAATAAGCTTTTTTTAAATCTTGTGGCCTAACCTGTTTAACAAAAAAGCTTTACTAAAAGTCTAAATTTGGCTTGTTTAATAAAACGAGCCTAGCCAAGCCGGACCTGAAATGAGTTAAACCACAAATGAGGAACCTCATCGAGCAGTCCGGTCCATTTCCATCCTAATTTTAGCGAATGTCTTTGTTTATAAGAACAACTATCACTCTTATTTATATATTATGATGGGAGAGAAATGAAATTTTAGGATACGAGAACACGTCATTAATAGGAATAAGATTCATTACGTTATCGGGTTAGAATTTAGAATTAAAATTTAGGGTTAGAGTTTAGGTTAGGGTTTAGTATTTAGAATTTAGGGTTTAGGATTTAAATTTTAAGATAATTTATTTTTTATATTAAAATAAATTAATTGTAAATGTGTCTAATATATTTTAAAATTTTGAACTAAAAAATAAATTTTCAACATAGCAGAAATTAGTCCCAAATTGAGAGAAATGATCATTATTGAAAAAAATAACTAAAACTATAAAATCAAAATGTATTTGGATTAGTTAACTTATTAATTTACTTGCCCGTTTAAATAGTTGTTAGGATTTAAATTTTGACTTGTATATTTAATAATTATTATTAAATGAAGAATAAATACTCAAAATGGTTCTTGAAAGATCATGCATTCTACAAATTGGTCCCTCAAAGATAAAATTAATCAAAACGATCCCTGAATGTTACAACAATCAATCATGCTAGTTCTTCCGTCACTTCTTCTCATCATGTTGTTAATCCTTGCTTATCTGGTGACGTTAAGCTAAAACGCATCTCCATATCTGGTTTACCACTCATGGCAATAAGATAAGTTTATGAAATTGGGTCAAATAATTAAGTCCCTAATTGCATGAACCCTAAATCCCTTAACATCCGTAAATATCCTGTCTCGTTTGTGCACTAGATTGTTGCAGATTTAAATTTTGGTGGTCATGGTAATGGGTTATCGTGTTACTCATATGGTAGTTGTGGTTCCAGAATGTTTATCGAATATGCTTTTGTGGCTTCAAGACGTTGATTAAGAAACCTGAGACAATAGAGAATTCAGGCAGATTGTTTCATACTTGTTCAAGATACTCGATAAATTAATATCAAGCGCAATTTCATCTTCAAACTTTTCAACATGTGTGGATCTTCTTGAATTTTATTTATTTTTCTTTTGCAGAAGGGTAGTCATTGCAATTATTTTCGATGAGTTGATGATAATGAGTATGAAAAGGGTAATAAAAGATGCCAATGGAGATGAATAAAATGATGCAGAAATAGAGAGTGACTATGATTTTTGGAAAGTGAATCTAACTTGCAGGATGGGCAATTTGAAAACAGAAGTTAGAGCACTTAAATTGTTGGTGTCATTTATGTTCATAGAAATAATAGTGATAATTTTAGTGTTGGGTTAATTTGTAAACAAAATCATGGCACAAGCTAACAATAAGAACCATAAACAAAATAATAAAAAAAGCTTCATTCTCACGTATTGGTGAGATAACCCGTGTCTCCGAGAGAGCTCCTTATCACACTGTCTTCAATGGCATTTTTTTCTGTGTCCTTTCTTCTTCTTTTTCAAACGTTGCTGAAGAAGACTAGTGATCCATGGAGATGATGTGAGTGTTAGGGCAAAGGTTCAGGAAAGATGTTTTGGAGAGAAAAACAAAAAGTTGCTTCCATTATGATCCAAGTTGAGCAGAGATTTTGAAAAGATCATCACAAGACTCAAAGACGACGTCGTTTTTATCTATCTGCCTATTTTCGATCGAAGCTACTGATCGCTCGAAAACCTTCCTCTTTCTTTTTCTTAAACACAAGAGCGATTCCGGCAAGTGAACCGGATCAAGTAGTATCACTCTATGAGTGGATATCGTTCCCACGGAGAAGTGTGGATCAAACAATATTTGGTTGTTTCTTTTAAGTAGATCACAATACTTAACTAAAAACAATATTAATCATGCAATTCAGAATTAAATCAATTATCAACTATCAATTATCAAGAACTAACAAAGTAATATCAAATAACAAACAAGATCAAGGGATCGGAGGTAATCATCAACTAATATCATAAACCGAGACTTTCACCATTCAAATGCTACCTTTACCATCAAGCTAATCATGAATCCTAATATAACCAAGTTATAATCCCTTAGCAACTTAGTTTCTCACTAATCTTGCCTAATTATCAATCTCTTGACTAACTAAACAAGAAAGAAAGATAATACACATATCTTGATTCAACCAATAA
>JASCZI010152494.1:4197-15073 GCA_036250425.1 Stylosanthes scabra | reverse complement strand
TACTTGACCCCACTTGACACCACTGCCACAGGAACTCTATAGAAAATGTGGCTAACTCTCTTCCTGCCATCTAACCCAAGTCTTCGTTCAATACTTGCTTGCAGCTTCGCGAGCGAGGTTCCACCAGATATAAACACATTAGTTGGACACTCACACTTAAATCTCACACCCTCTGAAGTTCGTTTCTTTATCTTCCCATTGTGATGAACGAGTGCCAGGAATGAATTTCCTCTAGCCCCATCCATCACTTCCTAAACACTCTAACAACACAAATGACTATCACTCTCAATTTATACCCAACCCTAAACCCTAATACCCAACAGGGTCCCACGGACTCCTAAAATGCACATAATACGTGGGACCCTACAAAGTATTACAATATTCTACATAATACATTGCACCCTGCAACGTATTATGTGTTGCCTCATTTGCAAGTAATCCGTGGCAGGGTGGAGGGTATTATGTGTAAACCCTAATACCCTACACCCTGCAATGTATTATCTGTTGCTTCACTTGCTAGAAATCCGTGGCAGGGTGGAGGGTATTATATGTAAACCCTAATACCCTACACCCTGCAACGTATTATATATGTTTTAATTCAGGACATTTCGATCATGGTTTTCCTTTTAGGACAATACAAACATTTTTTCTTCCACTTATTTTATTTAAGTAATTTGCCCGAATAATTACTTTTTCAAAGAATTATTTAATAAATATTGATATATATTTCAATTAATATAATTAATATAAATTATTTTTCTAAAATTTTCCTTAAATAAATGACATGTTGACATCATAATGCACCACGTTAACATCCTTAGTGCTAGAATAAAATTAATATTTACTAATGATAATGATGATTATATACTAAATAATTAATATTTACTCCAATTAAATTAAGTTGTTGATATAATTAGTTATAATATTAACCAATCATATCTTAATAGATTATCATAATATTTGTTTTAAAATAAATTGATTGCTTGATACATATTTAATGCATTTATATTTTAATTGATAGCTTTTTAATATGAAAAATTATATGAATTGATTCTTTTTATATCTATCAAAAAATAATAAGTGTTTAGTATAATTAATGTTCAATTAGTATAATAACCTAATTCTAATATTTAACCCCAATAAATAAATGAAATAATGTTAATATATAGAGCTTTTGTTCTCTAACTCCAATATATTGCTATCTTGTTTCTTCTAGTAAAATATTTAAAAATATCCGTTTTAATATGTAGTCTTTTTTTCAATATAAAAATATTATATTTCTATTCTTTCTCTTTTATAATAATTTATAATATATGTTGATTTTCAATATATACCATTATAGTATAATATACAGAATTGTTGTTATTAATATTATAATTGAATTATAATTTACAAAAGCTAACTCTAATATAAAAAATATCAATATAATTAATAATTAAGTGTTAACAGATCTTATTATTTAATATATAATACTTTTCTAATTAAGGTGTTATTAATTGATCAAATCAAATGTTAATAAAATAATTTTTATTCTCAATGCGTTATGTTAACATTATAGAAGATAATAACAACTTCTACGACATATGATAATGAGCTTTATAACAATTATGTATAGCTATTATTTTCGGATTGTGTTTAAAGTCTTAATATAAAAGTTGAAATTATTATAATTTTTTATTTACAAATATATAAGTTAATTACCATAAAAAATCTAAAAAGGAATTTATATTTAAAAATATAAATTATTGTGCTATCAAAAAAATATATATTCTATATTATTATTATGATAAAACATCACACTATATACAATTATTATTGTGAAGTAATATTAATTGATGCAATAAAAAAATGAAATGAATTAATATAACGTGATAAGTGGTACATACTTCGTATGTTATGTTTATATATAATTAGTAGTATTTTTGGTGACTATATATAATTAGTAGTATAATCATTATATTATTATATATAAAAATAGAAACTTAAATATCTTAATTTTGAGGTCTTGAATATCTTAATTTGATGCACAATAATATTTACAAAATTGAATATGAATTATATTTAAAAAGTCTTAACAATGGAAAAAACTTGAAATTATAATAATTATTTCCATCTATATATACTTGTTATACGCCGGATTTTACTATCTAAAAAATAATAATGTTACAAAATATAAAATTGAAGAAATAAAATATAATATATAGAAAGTATATTTGTGTGTTTTTCTATTATAATAAAAAAATATTTGAAATAGCAATGCAATTGCACTAAGTAGCAATGGAAGAATTATAAGGAATGGGGAAAGTAATCACATACCATCTGCAAGAAGAAAGGAGATTTATAAGATTGAAAAAATATTAACACAAAGAGAACAGAAAAGAGAAATGAGTTAGGAAGAAAAAATATCACATGTTTAATTTTTTGTGATTAGGAATATATTATCAACACAATTCACATATATAAGCAAGTTAAACAATAATTTTAAAAAATTCAAATATATCAAAAAATTAATATGTGATGAAATATAATAAATTTACGAAAAATGAAAAGTAAAATAAATAATTAGAAAATAAGGTAAATAGAGCAATTAAAATAAGTAGAAGGAGATAGAAAAAGACAATGTTGGAGGGAAAAAAAAGCAAAAAAAAATATTAAAGAGAATGGCAAAGGAGAATGAACTAAGTAAAAACAACTTTCAATATGAGATAACGACATTTTTATAGCAATTAGGTATAGAATTACAGAACTGATAATAAATCAAAATAATTAATTATAATTAGTATAAATTATTATAAATTGTATATTCGAATATAATTGATATCATTAATTAGTTTTAATATATGTCTTTATTTATATAATTAATTATCTTTCCAAAAAATATTTAATAAATATCTTTCAGTGATTATCAATCTGTAATATGTGAAAAATATATAAAAGAAATTTGAATTCGAACAATTGATACTTTTGTATCATTGGAAGTAATACGTAAATAATTATGAATTGCAATCAATCCTTCTGATTAACGTCAATAATTTTGAAAATATTTAACGATTAATACTCTTTTGAATCAATCAATTAATATCAATATCAATTATAAAATAACGCAATTATTACTTACTAAAAACGGTGATTAGAAGAGAGATGCAAATTATTCTGGTACCAAAATGTGCCACGTCAATATTCTTAGCGCCAGAAATATTCCTACTGTAGTATAATATAATGAATAATGATAATGGTGGTTATGAAATAATGATAATGATATAATGATGATAATAATTGATTACTATTGATTTAATGTAATCATTATATAATATAAATACTTTGTAGAAATATTTAATTTTTTCACATAATTATTTAATAAAAACGGATATGTATTAAATAAAGAATAACGATAAATAATAATTAAAAAAGAATTCAAATTAGTTAAATCAATTAAATGATATAATTAATTATAGTTTATTGTAATTGATAATTCATCATAAACTACATATCCTGTATTTGCAAGCTTTCTTCCTGTACCTACATAATGTAACATATAACAATAATTACTAATTAACCTAATATTAATTAAGAGTTGTTTAGTGTAATTAATTATACATATTTAAATTATTACTGTTCATGGTGATGCTACATTCCATGACTATGCTGCATTCCATGGCTATGCCATAGCCATGGCACATGAAGATTAACGCTTTTGGATTTCCATTCACGGGTAACCATCAGCCTGCAAGAAGCTTCACGTCTCGTGAATTCAATACAAAATCCTTCAAATTATACGATTATTAAATTTTTAATATATTCTTGATTAATTCATAAAACAATTCAATTAAACACGTTAACATTCTGAATGCATAAATATTCTCTCTCTATACCTCTTCAATCTTCATATTTGATATTTGACTACAATATTAATGATATAAAATAATAAAATAATATTAATATTATAATATTTATGACATTCTTAATGCTTTTAAGTATGACTTGTAAAAAAATAATAATTTACCAAAAAGAAATGCAAACGGAAAACCTATGGATCATCGGTGCCATGGATCATTAGTGCCATTCTTCTTTTTTTTTTTTTTTTTACAAAGTGATGCTTTCGTGTCAATCTTTCAATTTTCTGCTCAATATGAAAGAAAGATATATTATTAACATAATTTAATTTGATATTTCATTAGTTTTTATAAGAAAAACAAATAACTAAACAAAATAAAGAATTAGTAATAAATAATAACCTAAAAAAATTCAAAAAGATAAAAAATAAAATAAAATATAATAAACTTGTAAAGAATAAAAGTAAAATAAACAATTAAAAAATAAAGTAAATAGAATAATTAAAATAAATAAAAGGAAGTAGAAAAAGAAACATTAGAGGAAAAAGAAAAAAAAATGTCAACGTAAAGATAATGAGAGAAGAAAATGATTTGAAAAAGAACAAACTTATAATTGGTTATTTCATTGAAGAAACTGCAAAAATAAAGATATATTACACAAAATTAGATTCAATGGTACAAATTAATCATATAGACAAAAAAAGAGAGGTTTACCTCGACCTAATGCAGCAGAGACTGTATATCATTGATTATCGTATCAAGCACCAAAGCTTTGTCAATTACTTGAACAGAACAAAACAAAACAAAAAATAAGTAGTCAATAAGATCAAAATATAAATTAAATAGCAGCAATAACAACATATATGATTATTACCAATAATGCAAAATTTAACGAAAAAGGAGATGGAAAAACAAAAAATAAAAAAAAATTACAAAAGTTATACGCAATCACAAAAGAGAAGATATGCAAGAATTACATTTGGAATTCATATATATATATATATATATATATATATAAAATTATGTGAGATTGGTAATTAAATTAACTAATTGATATATGAATTGATTATAATTGATTTGTTTCGTAGTAAACGTTGATTCATTTAATTAATGTTGTTAATTACTTTATTAAAATATTGCACAAAAGAGAAAAGTAGAAATACTGGCACCAGAATGCGCCACGTTAGCATTTTTGGCGCCAAAATTCTTTTTGTTGTAGAATAATATAATGATAATGATGATGATGATGTTATAAGAATAAAATTATAAAAATTATATGTTTAAAACAAATGATATTTGAAAGAGTCTATGCGTAAATAATGAAAATAAATAAAATTAAAAAGACAAAACAATAATGAAAAAAAAAGACACAATATTTAGGTGTCAAAATCAAATTTCATTAAAAAAAAATCAGTATTGCTACATATACAGACAAACACACCAGACACATAAATCACCCCACTCTCATTCAAGGCGCGTGTTCTGCAGACAACACCCACCTTTTCTCCACACATTTTCACGCACAGACACTGTTGCATCATCAGCATCTTCTTCTTCTTCTTCTTCTTCTTCTTCTTCTTCGCCACCCCGCTTCCACATCCATCTCCGCCCTGTCTCCACCTCCATCTCCGTCTTGCCTCCATTTCGTACTCCGCATCCGGATCCGCCTCCGCCTCCACTTCGTACTCCGCCTCTTTCTTTTCTTCTTTCTCCTCCTCCTTCTCCTTTTATGTTACGTTGTTGTTATTGTTGTTGTTCTTCTTCTTCAACATGTAAGGTGTACAAACATAATTTTAAACTAATTTGAGCAGAATTTAAAAAAAAGTTGAGTAGAATCCCAATATGAGCAGAATCCTAGATACTCAAAACCAAAACCTAAATCAAGTAAATCTGAATCAAGTTCAAACTACAAAGAAACTCATACATAAATTCAACATTTAAGAAACACAAACAAAATCCTAAATCAATATGAGCAGCATTTCAATATATCACGAACATATACAATTGGACATACCCCTGAAATAATTTGAGTAGAATTTAAGAATGTATTGAGCAGAATCATAAATCAATATGAGCAGAATTCTGGGTATTCAAAACCAAAACTTAAATCAAGTTAATCTAAATCAAGTTCAAACCACAAAGAAACTCACACATAAATTCAACATTTAAAATATACAAACAGAATCCTAAAATAATTTGAGCAGCATTTCAATATATCACGAACATATACAATTGAACATACCCCTACAACAATTTGAGCAGAATTTAAAAAAGCCTTGAGCAAAATCCTAAATCAATATGAGCAGAATCCTAGATACTCAGAACCAAAACCTAAATCAAGTGAACCTAAATCAAGTTTAAACAATAAAGAAACTCACACATAAATTCAAAATTTAAGAAACAAAAATAGAATCCTAAATCAATATGAGCAGCATTTCAATATATCACGAACATATACAATTGGACATACCCCTGACAGAATTTGAGCAGAATTTAAAAATGCATTGAGCAGAATCCTAAATCAATTTGAGCAGAATCCTAAGATGGTGAATGCTAAAGTTATTTGGAATTTTATTCATCTAGATATAAAAATTCTGCTCAAATTTATTTTATATTATGTTTTTGGTTTGATTATGAGTGCTTGAACCCTTTAATGGTGAATGCTAAAGTGATTTGGGATTCTGCACAACCACCATCACGTAATAAAGGAATGAGAAGAGGTAGAAGAAGAAGAACAACAACAACCACGTAATAGAGGAAGGAGAAGAAAAAGAAGAAGAAGAACAACAACAACAACAACGTAACATAAAAGAAGAAGGAGGAGGAGAAAAAAGAAGAGAAAGAGGCGGAGTACGAAGTGGAGGCGGAGTACGAAATGGAGATGGAGGCGGGGCAGAGACGGTGAAGAAGAAGAAGAAAAGGAGGAAAAAGAAGAGGAAAGAAAAAGAACAAAAAGAGGAGGAAGAAGAAGACTACCGGAGAAGAAGAAGAAGATGAGAAGGGAGAGGAGGAGGAAGAAGAAGCGCGCTGGAGTTTTTTTCGGGGCGCGTGAGTGAATCATGTGTTTGGGTATGTGTTCAGGGAAAATGTGTGTTTACCTATATTTATTGAAAAACAATATTGGAGCGGTTGATAGTTGTAATAAGTTATAAATGAAAAAAAAACAAAACAAAAAATAAAAAACGAAAAACACCAAGGAAAGAAATGAAAAGGAAATATCCATTTTTTAAAAAAAAATAATCAAATATTTATACTTAATATTTGTGTATAAAAACATATCAAAATAAATCACAAAATAATATGAATTATACATATATACAATCATTACTATTTTATCATTATATACGGTAAACGTATCCAAGACAATATATGATATAGGAAAATTATCTGGTATGTCGCAAAAAATGTGACATACCGTATTCAACCGCTTTTTAGCCGTTGATCTTGATTGATTTTAATTATAAAATAATATATGATTAAAATCAACGACTAAAAAGCGGTGGAATACGGTATGCCGCACTTTTTGCAGCATACTGGATAATCTTCCTATGATATAATATGGATATCAAGTTAAAAAAGAATTGGATTAAAAAAATATATGCATGATAAATTAATGAAATAGATGCGTTTGAATAGTATATATAACGGGATTTTTTTTAAATAAATAAATTATAATATAAATTTACCCAATTAAATAGAACTATGAAGATTTACCTTTTTGAGTGTTGCGTATAGTGTCGCGGGAAAGGGGTGAGTAACCACAAAACTCGAATGGCCGGGGGAGGGGGCGGCACTGGGCATGGTTTTTTGCGCCAGTGTCGTAGGGGGACGGGATTAGTTGACGCAGGGGCAGTGCCGCATCTTGGGGCCTCAGGATTGGAGCAAACTAGGGTGACGTATGGGAGGCATGCGGCATTGGTGCATGTGGCTGCCGTTGGGTTAACCTGCGGCATTGGGTCACGCTGGGCCCTATATAAAGGGTGGGTGCGTCACTCCATTTGCACCACCAGCATCCCATTCACAAAATTTTTCAATTTGTGTAACCTTTTTTTTTTTTTTGGCATTGTTGTGTTTCTTCTTGGTCCAAAAAAAAATTCTAAAGGGGATAGCAACGAGCAACATGGCCGGTAGGGGGCGAGGAGGAGGGCAACTGATACGGGATCCAGATATCAACAGGCTGGACCAAAGCCACGATGTGGCCGGAGCGATAGGATTCCAGGTTAGTAAGATAGGTCTCATATATTATTAGAGAATTAATCAATCGAAGAATGCAATATGTTATGTGTACAACTTATTATTTATTTAGTTAGTGTAACATTCTTGGGAATTTGTTTACTTGTTTATGCAGTTAGTGTTATATTATTCATAGAAAAAAATGGATAGAAGGGGAAGGTTTATAACAGGGAGGAAATTAGATAACATTATTTAGCTAATAAATAATGCCAATAAGTAAATAATTTAGTGTATGTTCTTAAGACGGAAAAAAAAATCCACGTAATTATTATAGATTTGTGGCTTTTTTTTTCCCTGTTAGGGTTGTGGGAGAACGGGAGTGGCATCGGAGTAGGGATCCATTGGAATGGGTGGATTTGGGAATTAATAACAGAGAATGGTGGAGAAAATTTTATCCGGTGACAGTTCTCCTGAACATCAGCCGATTTAATGTGCGTCGCAACATTCTCCGAGAAATGGCCATGGCTGAGATATGACTACCTCCTGCAGACAGCCAATGGCCAAATAAAAATTGTTTTCCTTTTGTTGGTAGTGGAAAATGTATACTAGTGGATGCTACTAAGCATCGAAATGTCATGTACGAAGTCTGTTGCAATGCATTGTAATGAAAAATGTTATCAAAATGGCCCGAAGAAAATGCTATATACCAGCATAATGGTTTTTAATTTTTTTAGTTAGTTAGAAAATATTATAAGAAACCAATGATATTTTCAAGTGATCATTGCAGTTTTAGTTCTTGTTTCTGGCATTAGAAGATTTTGTGTCGCCTCGTTAAGCATTAAGTCGGTCTCTTTCATGATTCGGATTAAATGGCATTGTATCTGATTAAAATGACTAACTTGCAATCGAATTTGAAAGGCCTGTCTAAAATATCATTCAGTTATACGACCGCACTAGGAATCAATTAAAATCGGATATTGAAAATAAGCAAAAAACGAAAAATGCATATTAAAAGGACGTAAATTATGTTTGCATTGATGCATGGTATTTTGGGTTGTGATTGCCGTCGGATATTGATTGTTGCTCCTCTGTTTTTATGTTAATTCCTAAGGTAATGTCTAATTTGTGAGTTTATGATTCTGTTGACGACAAAATCCACGGATGCTCACGCCTCGTGGTGTGGTACCTAACATGCCACCACTGGATTATCTGGTTCCGTACATTCGCGAGGCAGGATTCGATGGTCTCCTAGAGAAGCACGCCTTTGACTATGACATGCCGTTGGTTTGTGCACTGGTTGAGAGGTGGAGACCGGAAACACACAGTTTCCATCTGCCATGGGGGGAGTTCACGATCACGTTGCAGGTATTGATGTTGGTCGTATGTAAATTTTAATATGGATACATGTTTATGGTCTCCGCTGAGGAAAAATTGCTCAATGTATACAGGAAGTGGCCTATCATCTATGACTTCGCACGGACGGAGACCCGATCAGCGGTTGCGTGAGGGATTTTGATCAGTGGTATGGGGTAGGGACTTGGCAGATGGCCTAGGAATTTCTTGGCGGACGTCCCCCGGCAGGCAAGGGGAAGAATTACGCTGGGGTGAGGATGACCTGGCTGAGGCAGCGAGTCCAGATGACTTCGCGGGACGGCACACCCCCAGATGTCTTGCAGCAATATGCTCGCTGCTACATTATGATGATGATCGGAGGAGCCTTGTTCCTCGACAAGACCAACAACATTGTCTCTCTGAGGTGGGTCCCACTACTGCGGGACATTGAGAGCTGCAGCAAGTTATCATGGGATTCTGCCGTTCTATGCTGGACATACCAGCACTTGTGCATCGCGAGCAGGTGTGACAACTTGGAGATGAGTGGCTGCCTACCGCTTGTGATCTCGTGGATCTACCAGAGATTCCCCAGCTTCTGTCCACCCGGCAGAGACCTTCTGCACTTCCCCCTTATGTCTCAGTTCGTTCTCCTTTGTGCCTTATTTGTTAAGCATGAACTAACACCCCTCCTAACTTCGAGCTCACTGGTCTCCATGGGGTGCGTTCGGACACCCACGTCTGGTGTGCCCCTCCTGTCGGCACAAACTGCATCTATTCTCGGCGCCTCAACCATGTCCATCTCGTTCGTAATGTAGGTGGAGACGAGACGTCCTTTCTTCTTGCGGCGCATGGCCGGGTTCGGATGGATGGTGGGACCATTCCACTCGGGCCACAAGCTCTCATCAGGAATTGGCGGGAACTCCGCCTGGTAAACACTGAAAATGGAGTGCATGCTACACACCAGGTCCACAAACTGCCCCCATTCCATGCTCGCGGCAGCGGAGCTGGCTAGAGCGTGTCGGCATGGATAGTGCAGAGATTGGAATTCCCGACAGTCACATGTGCCTTGTCTCAGCCGGACACGGAATGAACACCCAAACGACCCACTTAGTTCCTCTAGCTCATCGACGCTAAATACGGAGGCCATCCGATCACAATGGGTCATGCACATCTTGCTTAGGTCCTCGCGGCACTTTTCTATTGCTGATAGCAGTCTCTGTGAAAACCTCATGCCGGCATTGAGTTGTGCCACCGCCTCTCTCCCCTTTCTAACAAATAACTGCTGGAGGCGCTCATAAGTGGCTTGGATGATTGCTGCGACTGGAAGGCGACAGGTCCCCTTCAACACAGCGTTGATGCACTCAGACAGGTTTGTCGTCATGTGGCCCTAGCGATGACCCTCGTCAACATGCTTCATCCACAGATCCTTGCAAAATGACAGGGCCCAGGAATGCATGTCCACAGAATGCACCTCTAGACATTGCAGATAATGCTCCGCACCCTTCAAGGATGTACTGTAAGTAGCATTGGTCATCAAC
>JASCZI010152493.1:0-12052 GCA_036250425.1 Stylosanthes scabra | reverse complement strand
ATTAATTCATTGAGGTATTTTCAATTATCTTCTATGCATGATTTAATTTTCTATTCTTCATCTCAATAGTTTAGAATCACTGAGAGGTGTTCTTAACTTGTCTAGGCTAGATTAATAAGATTGAGAGATCTATTAGTTTATCCTAGCTGGGAATTGAATCACATAATCAATTAGGTCTAGCTAGAGATAGTCAAGCTAATTGTTATGCAACTTATAATTCTGTGAGTTAAAATTGGATTAGAACTAGTTGGGATAGAGTGACATTTAATCCGATCTAGGATCACTTTTGAGACTCATAAGGATTAGAATCAAATTTAAGATCTTTATCTATTTGTTTGATTGATTGACTAAGAGATTAGCTTTTGATTAGGTAAATAGAAACTAAGTTACTAAGAGATTAGGGCTTAGTTAAACTAGATTCGTTGTGCTTGATAACTGAAACCCTAGAATTAGTATTCGAATGTATGCATTGGACTCAAGGGAAAAACATCTCCGGATCTCTTAACAGCTCTCATCATCATCACTTATATCTCAAGTAATCTTCTGATTTCCTTTCTACTTAGTATTCGAAAATTCTTAGTCTTACATACATCCTATTTTTTATTCGATCTGATTAGAGTAATTAATTAGTAGTGATTGCTTAGTGCTTTAATCCTCGAGGGATCGATACCCACTTCACCGTGGTATATTACTTGATACGATTCGGTATACTTGCCGAGATCTAGGGTTTACAAAACACCCCATCAACCCTAACCTACAAGAACAAGGTTGTGAGCTGTTCTTTGTTTGCAGAAGCTTGGGAGCTGATTCATCACATCTTCCTCGCCTCCTCAAACACGAGGATCCATAGCATCAAGACTCAACTTCGTGACACCAAGAAAAGCGGAACTGTGAGTGACTATCTAAAAATGATTCGAAATCATGTCGACTCACTACACTCTTTGGGCCATACCTTCACAAAATCGAATCATGTACAAGCCATCATAGACGGACTTCCAGACGAATTCGAAGGGTATGTGACCTCTGTGATGTCGAGACTGACATCGTTCATGATTCATGAAGCAGGGAGCTTCTTGAAGGCCTACGAGAGTTGATTGAACAAGAAAGCCCAGACCCTAGTTGTTGCTCACATAGCTCAAGCTAATTCTGGTTCTTCTTCGCAATTGGGAAGAGGTAACAATAGGGGTGGTGGCGGAAACAGTAGAGGAGGAAAGTACCAGGGAAATAGGCCACAGTGTCAACTCTGTGGTAAACTAGGCCACACGGTGCACACCTGTTACCACCAATATGACCCTCACTTCCAAGGCCAACCACCACAGAACTCCAACACTATTCCCTACTAAAACACCCTGCCACCACCACCAGCAACCACCTTCCATCAACCTAAAAGTTACCTAACAGCAGCTCCAAATCAAGCTAACTCTTATTGGTTTGCAGACTCAGGTGCTTCTCATCACGTCACTGCTGAGCACTCTAACCTACTCCAACACAATGATTCAAACCAGGGCCCTGAGCAACTTTTCGTTGGTAATGGCAAGGGAGTATCGATTCATAATACTGACTCTTCTTTACTTTTAGATAAATCTAGGAATGTTTTTTATAAACTAACAAATCTATTACATGTTCCCACTATTTCCCAAAACCTAATGAGTGTTTCCAAATTTGCATCTGACAATGGAGTTTTCTTTGAATTTTGGCCTAATCACTGCTTCATACGTGACCAGGTTACCAAGGAAATGTTGCTCAAGGGCAACACTAAGGGTGACCTATATTTCTTTGACAACTTGTCATTTTTCCTCTATTCCTATTACAAATTCTATTAGTAATCCATTGAATAGCTATACCACTATGAATACATTACAGAATACAATCAATAAAGAGGATATTTTACATATTTTTGATACTTGCAATAATTCCGGCACTATGCATCTCAAAGAATCTGCATGCACATCTAAACCTTATAACATTGCATCTTTGAATACTATCATACCACAAAACTACATTGCTAAGGTTGACTTAGAAAATATTTTTAATCTATGGCACAAGAGGCTTGGCCATAGCAATGTCAAGTCTGTAGCTCATGTAATGAAATTATGTAATATACCACATTCACTACCTGCCTCAAACTTTAAGTTCTGTGCTATTTGTCCATTAGCAAAAATGCATCAAATGACTTTTCCTACTACTAACACTATTTACAATGAACCTTTGCAACTGATTTATGCCGATATCTAGGGACCTGCCCCATTTGTTTCTCAAACTGGTTTTAAATACTATGTTAGTTTCATGGATGCTCATACTAAATATACTTGTTTATATTTTCTTAATCAGAAATCTCAGGCATTAGTAGCTTTTCAGGGTTATAAAGTTTTCATTGAAAATCAAACTGGAAAAAGAATTAAATCTATACAAACTGACAATGGCACTGAATTTACCTCTTCTAATTTCAAATCTTTCTTACATAATAATGGTATTCTACATCGTCTTCCCTGCCCCTATACACACCAACAACAAGGTAGTATAGAGAGGAAACACAGACATATAACATAAATAGGATTGTCTTTATTAGCCACTGCATCAATGCTCCTACCCTATTGGGATGTAGCATTTACCTCGACTGTTTATCTCATAAACAGACTCCCTACACCTCTGTTACAAATGAAATCACCCTATGAAATTCTTTATGGTAGAAAACCTGACTATAACTTAATTAGAATATTCGGTTGTGTTTGCTATCCTTTTCTGAGACCTTATAATAAAAATAAATTCAACTACAAAAGTCAACTTTGTCTTTTCCTAGGCTATGATCCTAACCATAGTGGTTACAAATGTTTAAGTAGAGATGGTAAAATCTACTTTTCCAAGAATGTTGTTTTTGATGAAACATCCTTTCCTTATACCTCCATGTTTTCATCCATGAATACTAATTCTATCACTGTAGTTGCAGCACCTCAAATCAATAATGAACAGGTCATTCCTCTATTACACAGTCAATAGGAAAGTAAGTCTAATCGTAACTTGTCCTCCAAGTCATGTGCAGATATTGGAGAATTATCGATGGACACTACCTCATCACCTCCCACTGAACCTACCACAAGTTCCCCTAAAGGACCAGTTGCAGCCCCCTATACTAATTTCGGGCATTGAAGTTGTCTTACCAGTTCAACCTGTCACAGAACACCCCAACCAGAAATCAACAATCAACACATATCAAATGAAGACAAGATCAAAAACTGGTATACTCAAACCAACTTCTTACTTATATATCTCTCATACTGATCCTGAATTGAAAACTACTATTCCAAAATCTGTAAATCAAGCCTTAAAATCTTTACACTGGAAAACTGCTATGGACTCTGATATCATGCTTTGCTTAAAAACCAAACTTGGAGCTTAGTTCCACCCCCACCTAATGCAACTATAGTTCATTGCAAGTGGGTATATGTCATGAAAAAGAATCCGAAAGGTGAAATTCTTAGATATAAGGCATGATTAGTAGCAAAAGGCTTCCAACAAAAGGAGGGAATAAACTATGATGAGGTCTATAGCCCGGTTGTTAGGCCTACAACAATAAGGCTGATTATTACTATTGCTCTTACACATGGCTGGCTTTTACGCCAATTTGATTTTGATAATGCTTTCCTAAATGGAAAGCTCACTGATGTTGTGTTTATGATGCAGCCTCCTGGATATGCAAAACAGGATAAAGAACAGGTTTGTAAATTACATAACGCCATTTATGGCTTAAAACAAGCACCACGAGCTTGGTACAACACCTTAGCTCACACTTTGAAAGGTCATGGTTTTCAAAATACTAGACATGATGTTGGTTTATTCATTAGGAAAACTGCAACTGATATAACTTATATATTAGTATATGTCGATGACATCATTATTACAGGTTCAAATGCTTCTGTTGTGCAGAAAATAATTGATGTTTTGCATACGACTTTTTCTCTGAAAGACTTAGGAAAGCTATCATATTTCTTAGGACTTGAGGTAGATTATATAAATGCAAACAAATTAGTTCTAAGGCAAGAAAAATATGCCAAAGATCTCTTACTCAAAGTAGGCATGGTTGAGTCTAAACCAATGCCTACACCAATGATTGCTAATCTGAAAATTCATGCTAATGACTCTGAATACTTTGATGAACCTAGGAAGTATAGGAGTGTAGTTGGCGCCTTACAATATCTATGTATTACTAAGCCTGATCTCTCTTTTGCAGTTAACAAATGTTCTCTATTCATGCAAAAACCCACTGTTGCACACTGGAAAGCCATAAAACGAATACTCCAATATTTGCAAGGTACAGTTCATTTGGGAATGTCTTTCATAGGTTGCACTGACTTTAGATTGATTGCTTTTGCAGATGCTGATTGGGCCTCGGATCTTGATGACCGAAGGAGTACCTCTGGCTGCTGTGTATACATGGGCAGCAACCTTATATCATGGAGATGTGCAAAGCAATCCAAGGTGAGCAGATCAAGCACAGAGGCAGAGTACAGGGCAATTGCAACTACCCAGATAGAGATCATGAGTATCCAATTACTACTGAAAGAACTACAAATTACAGAGAGGATATCCCCAACTATCTACTGTGACAATCTAAGTAGCTGTCACCTCATTGAAAATCCAATCATGCATTGGAGGTCAAAGCACTTAGAAACTGATCTTCACTTCATTAGAGACCTGGTGTTACAGAAAAACTTGTTTGTTGTCCATATTAGTTCACAGGATCAGCTGGTAGATATTATGACAAAGCCTTTATCCATTAAGTTGTTTGACAGGTTTAAAGTCAAGCTTAGGCTGTGTTGATCCCTGCCTAATCTTGAGTGGGGATGTTAGAGATGTATGTATGTTAGTATGTAATACTAGGCCTGTGTGTATTATACAAGAATACATCTTGTATTAGTAGTGATGGTAGGTTTTTGTACTAACCCTAGATCTCGGCAAGTATACCAAATCGTATCAAGTAATATACCACAATGAAGTGGAGTATTGATCCCTCGAGGATTAAAGGACCAAGCAATAACTACTAATTAATTTGTCTAATCAGATCGAAAACAGAAAATGTATAGTAAGACTAAGAATTTTGAAAACTAGTAGAAGAGACTTCAGAATATTACTTGTGTGTAAACGATGATGAGAGAACTGTTAAGAGATCCGAAGATATTTTTCCCTTGAGGGCCAATGCATACATTCGAATACTAATTCTAGGGTTTTAGTTATCAAGCACAACGAATCTAGTTTAACTAAGCCCTAATCTCTTAGTAACTTAGTTTCTATTTACCTAATCAAAAGCTAATCTCTTAGTCAATCAATCAAATAAATAGGTGAAGATCTAAATCTGATTCTAATCCTTATGAGTCTCAAAAGTGATCCCAGATCGGACTAAATGTCACTCTATCCCAACTAGTTCTAATCCAATTTTAACTCATAGAATTATTAGTTGCATAACAATTAACTTGACTATCTCTAGCTAGACCTAATTTATTATGTGATTCAATTTCCAGCTAGCATAAACTAATAGATCTCTCAATCTAATTAATCTAGCCCTAGACAAGTTAAGAACACCTCTCAGTGATTCTAAACTATTGAGATGAAGAATAGAAATTCGAATCATGCATAAGAAATAACTGAAAATACCTCAATGAATTAATAAACGAATGTACATAGTGACTACCTCATTATTGGGTGAACAGAGCTCCTCACCCTTAACAATGGAGTAGTTTAGCAATTCATAATAAAAACTAGATCTAAGAATAATAGAAAATGTCTATCCTGAGATGCTAACCCTAGTGGTTAGTTTTCTCTTTAAATAACTAGCTTGATTCCTAAAAATCAGCTATCAATCAAATCTAATCTAATCTATCTTATCTTAATCTTATCTTCTATCTTAACAAACTTTATCAATCTTCTCTCAATCTTCAATTAATCTTCTCTTGATTCTTCCAATTATACCCTTGATTAGTGGATGGAATTGATGCCCAAAATATCTTGGATTTGAATTGGAATTGAAAAAAATGATGAAATTGAAAATAGCCTCGACGTTATACGTGTAGCTCCCACGTATAACGTGGAGCTTCTGTCTGGAATCACACGTGAAGGCTAAATTGCCCACGTTATACGTGGGGAGCTCACGTATAACGTGGGCTCTCTGTGATTTCTCCAATTCTTCACGTTGTACGTGGATCATTCACGTACTACGTGTAGCCTTTGTGATTTTCTTAAATTCCTCACGTTATACATGAGTGAGTGACGTATGATATGGGGCTCTTGGACTTTTCTTCATCTTCTCTGCTTAAATTTCTCTTCAAATGGTCTTTTATCACCTAAAACTCTTAGTGAATTTCTATAAAACACAAACACGACTCAAAGAACATCAAGTTTGTTTGATTGATTAATTAATAAACATAATTCGCAAAGAATAACATGATTATGAAGAGAAATTGAGACTAAAAACAACCTAAGATGCATACGCATCAAGTAGCTAGTATAAATAATAAACTCAGTGTACTTGATGTATATAATTCTCAATATTCAATACAATACATGTGATTAACATTTTTCTCTCTCTTACTTTCCTTTCCTTCTTCATCTTCTTCTTCTTGTTATTAGCTTTCTTGATCTGCAACTACAGATCTTCATTCATCAAGTCATAGCTTCAACAAGGGTAAAATTGGAAAAGAAATCTTGACCATAAAAAATTTCACATTAAGAATAGATTTGAAACTATTTGAAAACGTCAAGGATAAAATTGAATCAAATTAAACATTAAGAGTACTTTTGAATTTTTTCATAAACATTAAGGACAAAAAGCAAACTTTATTATGTATAATAAGTAGAAGAGTTCTGCTACGTCCCCAAGATAATTGGTAACCAACAGAAACAATAAAAGTAAAATGCTTTGAAAAAAAGTCCAACCTCCTCCTTCTTCGCAGCAAAAGCTATGAGCTGCTACTTTTTCTTCGTAAGCAACGAGTCCAACCTCCTCCTCCTCTCAATACTCTCGCCATTCACTCTCCCACACCACCGCTCGAGAGTTTCAACAACCATCACCATCATTTCGTCAAATCTTTCACTCTCTCTTTCGCCACCACCACCGGAAATCTCTTCTCTCCGGTGACATCGACGTCGGCCATGGCATTCTCACTGCATTCGACTACGGCAAGAAGAACAC
The DNA here is from genome assembly GCA_036250425.1 of Stylosanthes scabra. Classification (NCBI taxonomy): domain Eukaryota; kingdom Viridiplantae; phylum Streptophyta; class Magnoliopsida; order Fabales; family Fabaceae; genus Stylosanthes; species Stylosanthes scabra. Next base: position 4,869 of record JASCZI010152493.1, on the reverse strand, counting down.
TATATACTTTGTTGCTTTGCCATTGCTGTTCCCTCCTCCTTCATCTTCTTGTTCTTTATAGTGTGTCAATTTCTACTTTTTTTTTATTAGTTTAAATAAAAATTGTTTTGGATGATTATTTATTTTTGTTTGAATAATCATTTATTTTTCTTTGGAAGATCTTTTAATTATATTTGAATGATCACTTATTTTTATTTGAATGATCTCTTGTTTGTGTTTGAATGATCACTTATTTATGTCTTCTCGATATATTGTTGGTTTAATTATTGTTCAAAAGTGTATTGGTTCCCTAGACTTTCTCTAATGGTTTCCTACATTTTCTCTAAGTAGAATTTCATAACCAAACATGTCATATAATACATTAAAGATACCCTTAACACATGATTCATAATCGGTCTTATTCCCAAGTTTTTTTAAAAGGATTAGTTAGAGAGCTCGAGTCAATAATTAAGTTATTATTTAAAATTAAAAAAAAAATTATCATCCGAAATTGAAAAACATTATTATCCAAATAAAGAATAAAAATGATCACCCATAGAATACATGAGTTATCATCCGTAACTTATCTATCATCACTATCAAATATATTGGCTCCAAGTCTCTATTTTTATTTGGCTAGTACGTGCTTATAAGTGAGTAACTGAATATTGAGCTTATTCATTCAAAAAACACCACATAACGAGCCTATTTATTTGAGCAACTAATTTTTTTTTTATTTTATACAAAATATTCTTTTTTATTTTTTTACAAAAATATTCTATAACACATCAGAAAATTAAAATCAAATTATATTAATCAAATAACCAGTAATGGAGCTTCAAAAAATTATTTTGGAGGCCAAAAATGACACAAGAGAATATTTTTACTTAGAACTTTATTTGAAAGATCAAAATTTTGAGAATTAAAACTTATACATTTATCAGACTAGATCTACACAAATAGAATAATACTAATACTTATTAATTATATTTGTGTAGTATAAAAATTAGATTAAGAAACTAATAAAATCTAAATTAGCACTAAATTAAATAAATAAATAAAATCTAATTTATTGTTATAACTTAGGTTTGCACACAATGGTGTTTCGTTGTTGACTTAGTGCAATGCATAACAATTTTTTTATTGGAGTGTGATATATTATTATGTAGAAAGTTTTTTGTTTAGGATATGGTAAGATTTGTTTTTTATTTTTTTTTATGATATAGCAAGATTTGATTATATAGATGTAATATAATAAAATTTTTTTTTAGTAAGATAAATTTTGTTTAGTGATCCAATTAAATACGGTGATGCTGTTTATACACCTATTTTACCCAATCATGTCCAATCAAGTTAACAAAATACATTCCCATTCAAAACACGTATAAATCCGTGATTATTCCTCTTCTCGTCATCGTCTTCTTCTTCTTTCTCCTCTGCCATTGCCATATTCAGATATTCTTATTCCTCATTCTCTTATTCCTCTGTTGTCTTTTTCCTCCTCCTTTGCCAACATCTTATTTAGTATATTAAACTGAAATACATAAGTAAATATAATCGAAATATATAAGTAAATAGAATCAGAATATAATAAATTGAATCATAATAAAATAACATAAAGAATAGCAACATATTAAATATTAATATAATGTAAAACTGAAAAACAAAACCAAAAAAGTATTATGTTGAACCGTAATTTAATACTAAAACCAAGAACATATAGTAAAAGAAGAAGATATAGGTGATGACGAAGATGATGATAACGTAAGGATGAAGACCACGTATAGATGATGGCACAGACATGGAATAAGAAAAAACCTGGAATAAGGAAGAAGAACGTAAAAGCATCATGTAAAAAAAGGAGATGTTGTCAAGGTTTAGATAACAATCTGGTTGTTAAAAAAAATAAAATTTAGAAGGGTTAGTTTGAATAAACTACTAATAATTTGGTCCTGAGAAGATAAAAAATTTTCTCTATTTATAATGCTAAAAATTGGTTCTAGATTCATTTTGTTTTTCAGGCATTCATTTGTTCCTTATCACATGCATGTGCGTATTTGCTATTCTTATCTAACTATTAAATTAATTTCATTCTAATAGAAAAGCATTTACATTAATTGAAAAAAAAAAGGAAGAGGAGTAGGAGAGACAAATTAAAAGAAGACTTAGATAAACTTATAATTAGTTTTTTTATAATTTTTATGAAAGAGTTATATTTCATTTCACTAAATAGAAAAAATGAATATATATGAGTTGGATCTAATTTGGACAACCACAGCAAGAGAAAGGGGATCTTCACAAGAATTATAGATGTAATATAAAATTAACATAAAAAAAGTTTTAAAAAGGTGACATATCTTTGAAACTCAAGGTTGATCTTAATAACGGATGCAAGAATCATTTGGAAGAGATGCGGTTTCGAAGAACTGTTGGTGCAATGGTGCACTGGGAGACTATATTCCACTATTCGAGATCAATTATTGGTTTCTTAGATAAAATCATTCTCAGGAGTAGAATATACCGATACCTTCCAGTTTATGGAATGTCAGGGGTCTTTTTAAATCTTAACAATTCCTGTAAAATAGTCTCATATTTTCTTTGGCACCAATTGACGGCTGACGCCTTTAATCTCAGTAAACTGAGAAAGAATCATCATTGTAGAAAAATTATTAGATGAACTCAAAATGATCTTAAAATTAGTTTCCATTGTCCAAGATGAAATAGATTTATCAACAAAGAGTCTTTCAATAAACTTATTCAAACAAGTCTTGACAAAATTCACTGATTATTGTGTACTCCAAATGAGTATGAGAAACTCTAATAGAGTACGAAAGAAAACTCTATTAAGACACATGAAAAAATTGTAACAAAGCATTAGAAGAACCCTATTAAGGCACAAAGAAAATTCTAATAAGACACAAGAAATGCTTAGCTTAACAATCCGGTTGTTTATAAACTATTGTGAAGAAGAGTTAGTTTGAATAAACTACTAATTTGGTCCCGAGAAGACATAAAAGAATTTCTTTATTTATAATGCTAAAAATTGGTCATAAATTCATTTTGTTTTTCACGCATTCATTTGTTCCTGATCACATGCACGTGCGTATTTGCTTATCTAAAAATGTTAGATATATATTTTTATATAACTTAATTTAATTAAATTAATTTCATTCTAATAAAAAAAACATTTACATTAGTTGAAGAAAAGAAGAAAGAAAGAGAAAGAGGAGTAAGAGAGACACAAATTAAAAGAAGATTTAGTTAATCTTATAATTATTTTTCTTTATCAAACACAGTTGTATTTCATTTAACTGAATAGAAAAAATGAATATATATGAGTTGGATCTAACTTGGACAACCACAGCAAGAAAAAATTGGATCTCCACAAAAATTAAAGATGCAATATTAAATAAACATAAAAAAGATGAATTTAATTTCCATGCACCGTCAGTGTAAAAGAGTTTTACACATGCATCTAATTAGGTGTTACCACATCATCAAAAGCAATTAATTTTCAAATCCACTACTTCTAAAGTCATATAAATTCATGAATCTGATTGGATGACTGTGTAAAACTCTTGCATCAAAATTAAACTCAAAAAAGATTAAAAAAGGTGACATATCTTTGAAACTCAAAGTTGATCTCAATGACGAATGCAAGAATCATTTGGAGGAGATGCGGCTTCGAAGAAATGTTGGTGCACAGGAAGACTACATTCCACCATTCCAGATCGATTGTTTGTTTATTAGATGTATAATTTATACATCTAACATATCTTTTAATTACATATTTACATGTTCTTCTGTGGTTTTATAAAGGGTGTACTTCAATAATATCAAAACTCAAAATAACCAATCGGTGATGGAAAATGCTTAGCTTTTATATAAGGTTTGATTACTTTTATCACAATTTTAAATATTTCACATATTTTTTATGGTTTGAATTTTTTATCAATATTTTTATCACTCTTGAAATTTTTCATGATTATTTTTTAGTTAAATCTTTATTAATTTATATTGGCATGCACAGTCGGTATAGTCCACCAATACATTTAATTTATCCTAGCAGTCCAATATATATATATATATGGGATGTATTTAGTGAGAATGCAATTTTTATTTAAGAACATGAGAATGAATTTATAGCCATTAGATTTAAATTAATGGCTAAGATTAAACTCTCTATTATATGAAGTAATAAATGCATTCACACCATTATTTTAACTAATGCATTCATTTTCTCTATATCCTTATTACTTCTTTTCTCTTTCTATTTTAAAAGCATACATATCTTTTTTTTTTTTTGTGATTATAAATTAAAAGGAAAGAAAAAGAAAAACAAAATAAAGTCACCATAGCCTGGTCTTTCCAATATAAAACTTTTATTTTATTATCAAATTAAAATTAATATTAAAAAATCCTTAATTAATACAATATAATAAAATACGTTAGCATAAAGTAGTTAATTATATATTTTTAATTATATTATTAATTACATATAGTGTTATGCATTACACATACGTTGGTTTAATTATATATTTGTATCTTTAATTTAATTAGAATACATAATAGTAACAATAATTAAATAATATATAATGGAAACAATAATTAAATTTTAAGTTTATGAATTGATAAAAAATTAAAACTCATATATAGTTAAAAAGAAAAGTTGAAACCCAAGTACGACTAATACAAAAAGTAACAGTAATTAAATAATTTAAATGATATATAATTAAACGATATATAATTAACTACTTTATTTTAATAGGACACCAAAAAACTACTTTATTTTACTGTGTTTTGTTGTATTGTATTAAATTTTTTAAAATTAATTTTAAGTTATGAATTAATAAGAGTTTTATAAATTAGATATGTATGCTTTCAAAATAG
>JASCZI010152488.1:0-15146 GCA_036250425.1 Stylosanthes scabra | reverse complement strand
ATTCTTAAGTCTTAATAATTAACCATTAATTAGTTTTTTTTTTTTTTTTTGGTGTCTAACCATTCATTAGTTTAAAAATTAATTGAAATTGACTTCCAAATTGAACTCATAATACATTTGTTAATAATTGGGGAAGATTATATATTGTTTATTTGTTTTCCATATTGAAAATAAAATTTGATGAACCTGAATGAGCAAGAGGGGACAGCCGACAATTCTATCCGAGCCAGGAACATTGTAAAGCAATTCCTCGGAGAAAGGGAATGGAGTTTCAAGAGCTTCACCAAGTTGATCAAGTGTGACGTCAGCGTCAGCCTCAACGAACAAAACACCCTCTGCAGTGCAATCCACCATCAACTTGCGGCCATGACCCTCCCTAAGCCTGCCGGCAAATGGGTAGTAAAAGACAAGTGTTCTTGAGAGTGCATCTCTGATCACCTTTACAGGGTCTTTTCCTTCCATTGACGGATTGTGACGATATATGTATATGTTAGGAACAAGAAAACGTAGCGCTTCTTGATCATCTATGTCTGATAGCAGTTTAATTTCTTGGGGAGTGGGCGTGGCCGGAGCCACTAGTTCTGGTTGGCACCTTTTAACCCTAAATACAACAGAAGGAGATGATGATGAAACCAAAACCATGTTATACATTTGACTATTTGAGAGAGTGAGAGAGAGGCAACTGGTGAATGGTGATGTAAGAAGAGTCGGAACTGAAAGGAAATGGCATTTGTATATTTAATTAGATAACCATGGTTAAACTTCAATTTTTTTCGTTGACTGTGATCAACTTTAATTTGCTTGTTTTTTTTTTTTTAATAATATTTCTTTTCTCAAATAAGTTGGGAGTCAGTCTTTCATGTAAGTTGCTGATTAATGAGTGAATTTATGTTTATTTAAAAATTATATTTTGAGTGAGATTCAAATCAAGAATTCAATTATCAATAATAAAATTTCTATAAATCTTTTATTTTTTTTAATATATATTGTAAAATATATATTATATTATATTTTTTAATTAACATATATAAATATAATTTAAAATTTTTATTTAATCATTATTTTTGTTTTATATTTAGTATTTCTAAAATTAATAATTTTTTAATTGTACGAGGATATTAAATAAACATATGATTATAATTGTTTAATATAAATGTTTTATAAATTAGAAAATTTATTAAAAATTATTATTATTATTTTTATTATTATTTTAATAAATTAACAGAATAATAATAATTTGAAAAAAAAAGTAACATTTTAAAAATTAGTTTAAAAATGGTGACATTTTTTAAAAATAATTTTTGATAGCTTTGGCGGGCAATAAAATTATAGGCAAGTTACTTGAATAATCAATTTGGCTTTTAAAATTATCCAATTGCACTATTTACTAATATATGATGGAATTATACCAAACTACACTTTTATAAAAATCGTGAGAAATTGGCATATTTTTCATGAGTAAATAGTATAATTGAGTAATTTTAAAAGTTAAATTGATTATTCGAGCTAAAATTATTGGTGACAATGATAGATCACCTTTAATCTTGTCTTTTTTTTTTTATTCTTTTTGTTAATATTATTTTCTTTACCAAATAAGTCAACATGCTGTACTCTACGTGGGGCTGTTGAGTTGAAACTTGAATGTCGCAACCTGAAATAATGGCTAATTTATTGCAATATTCTATGTATGTTAAAAGCTCGTCACCCGTAAAGAATTATCTTCTCAATAAATCCGCTTATTGTGGAGCCCAGCTGCATATGTTGATAGATTTGGCAGGGAACAAAATTATTGGAATGAATTTGGATTCACATAATCCACGAGAGTCACGCGTCTGGCGAAAACATTGTTAGCCCCCGTTACCCGACCATACAAGCAACGCAGAGTAGTGTTTAGTTTCTTGTCAACTGATGAATTATTTCCTCATGATGACTACTAGTCGAAATAATCTTAACATAGTTTGTGCTGGAAATAATGTCTAATGAAATCCGCATATCGAAGATTGATTTTGCTTAATCGGCGAGAACTAGAGCCATGTTCCACAAACTAATTTTATTCCAAATTCCCACCCACAAACACACACATACACGCACACACAAATGCTTATTTATGACGCACATATGGCATTATTAAATTAGTAAATTACATGCTAGACTTGAGAATTGTCTGGGATTTAGCACTCTTGATAGCTTGATTTGGGTTCCAAAGCATATCATCCAGTTCTTTTGCAAACCTCTCCATAGCATTGGCAGGCAATAAGATTGGAAGTAAAAGACCTTCTTTTCTATTATCTGAATTTTCATAATCCATGAGATGAAGTTCTCCAAAAGTATTGATCCCATAAATTTGGCCACCATTCCCATCAGATACGCCAGCATGCACTGCATTGCCCCACCCAAAATCCACTTTTCTAAACCCAATACGCGACAACTTTGACGAAATGAAAGACCATGGTAGTGTATATAAAGGCCGTCCATTAATCACCAAAAAATCTGCCAAAGAATGCATATATTCTTCTGTTACCTCCGCTTTGGCTTTTTTAATTAACTCCACGGCATATGTAAATGGTTGTTCACAAAGCTTCTCCACGGTACTCACTGCCACAGGAAATGCTGTAACGTTTCCATAATAACCAATCGGAATCTGAGGGTTAAATCTAGCACGTGCATTGACGATACAGCCCATGCGAACTTGTTTTTCTGGTGGTAGTTGCAATGCTTTTGCAAGACAACGCCAGAGACATGCAGTGATGAGCTCAAATCTGGTATATACACCAGGTTGATTATTTATAACTAAGTTACCAAGAGAAGCTATTTCAGTGGGTCCAAAGAAGAAAGATCGTTCAATCATTTTTTCAATGCTGCCAATGATAGTCTGCCATTCCTCAATATCTTTTGGTTTCTCAAATTCTCGATGGTTGCATGTGATGCGTGGTGGGTTTCTTGCACTTAGAAGCTCCCTTTGCCATATTGGTAGAACGGATGGTTGATGAGCACCTCGAGCCATTTCAGCCAAAGCAATCGTAAATTGTGTAAAACCAGTTCCATCACACATAGTGTGGTTCACTCTTATGCCCAAAGTAAATCCACCGCATTTAAAGCGTGTGACCTGACATTCATAAAACCCAAATGAGAAGTTTTAGAAAGAATCCAATCTGTAGAAAGTGAGAGACTATACAACAGAAAAATATTTGAATTGTATACTTGATAGGTACCACCCCAATTAAAAAATAGTACTGCTAAAAATACCTGAGAACATCCATTTCCCTACCAAACCTACCAAAAGTGATTCTTAAATCTTTATAATTAACCATTCATTAGTTTAAAATTTAATTGAAATTGACTTCCAAATTAAACTCATAGTACATTTGTTAATAATTGGGGACTGAAGATTATATATTGTTTTCCATGTTGATAATAAAATTTGTTGAACCTGTATGAGCAAGAGGGGACAACCGACAATTCCATCCGAGCCAGGAACATTGTAAAGCAATTCTTTAGAGCAAGGGAATGGAGGTTGAAGAGCTTCACCAAGTTGATCAAGTGTGACGTCAGCATCAGCCTCAATGAACAAAACACCCTCTGCAGTGCAATCCACCATCAACTTGCGGCCATGACCTTCCCTAAGCCTGCCGGCAAATGGGTAGTAAAACACAAGTGTTCTTGAGAGTGCATCTCTTATCACCTTTACAGGGTCTTTTCCTTCCATCGACGGTTTGTGACGATATATGTATATGTTAGGAACATGGGAACGTAGGGCTTCTTGATCATCTATGTCTGATAGCAGTTTAACTTCTTGGGGAGTGGGCGTGGCCGGAGCCACTAGTTCTGGTTGACACCTTTTCACCCTAAACATAACAGGAGATGATGATGATGAAACCAAAACCATGTTATACATTTGAGAGAGAAAGTAAGAAGAGAGGGAACAGAAAGGAAATGGCATTTGTATATTTAGATAACCATGGTTAACTTCAATTATTTGTTTTGGTGACTATGATAGATCAACTTTAATTTGCTTTTCTGTTTTTTTTTCTTTTTGTTAATATTATTTTCTTTCCCAAATAAGTCGACATGCTGTACTCAACGTGGGGCTGCTAATTTATTGCAATATCCTTATCTGTCATGTTATATGGAAGAGAAGAATGACTAAAGAAGAAAATTATTGGAATGAATTTGGATTCACATAATCCACGAGAGTCACGCCCCAAAAACATTGTTAGCCCCCGTTACCCCACCATACAAGCAACGCAGAGTAGTGTTTAGTTTCTTGTCAACTGATGAATTATTTCGTCATGATGACTACTAGTCGAATTAATCTTAAAACATTGGCAGGAGGCAAGTAAAATGGAACTAAAAAGGGGGAAGAGTGGGGATCAATTCATGCTTTTACCACTCTTGATAGCTTGATTTGGGTTCCGTAGCATATCATCCAGTTCTTTTGCAAACCTCTCCATAGCTTTGGCAGGCAAGTATAGTGGAACTAAAACACCTTCTTCTCCATTATTTGAATTTTCATAATCCATCAGATAAAGTTCTCCAAAACTATTGCCCCCATCAGTTAGGCCACCATACAGTGCATTGCCCCACCCAAAATCCACTTTTCTGAAGCCAATACGTGTCACCTTTGACACAAGGAAAGACCATGCTCTTGTAGTTAAAGGTCGTCGCTTAATCACCATTAAATCTGCTAAAGAACGCATATATTCTTCTGTTGCCTCGGCTGTTGCTTTTTTTATTAACTCAACAGCATGTTCAAATGGATTTTCACAGAGCTTCTCCACGGTAGTGGCTGCGACCGGAGATGATATAACGTTTCCATAATAACCAATTGGCATTGGAGGGTTGAATCTCTCACGTCCATTTACCACACAATACATGCGAACTTGTTTTTCTGGTGATAGTTGCAATGCTTTTGCAAGACAATACCAGAGACAGGCAGTGATAAGTTCAAATCTTGTATATTCACCAGATTGATGATTTAGAATTAAGCAACGAAGAGAAGCTATTTCAGTGGATCCAAAGAAGAAAGACCGTTTAATCATCATGTTTTCCTTGCAAGTGATAATGGTCTCCCATTCCTTAATATCTTCAACTTGCTCAAATTCTCGATGGTTGCATGTGATGCGCGGTGGGTCTCTTGCACTTAGAAGCTCCCTACACCATACGTGTAAAATGGAAGGTTGATGAGAGCCTCGAGAGATTTCAGCCATGGCGGTCATGAATTGCACAATACCAGTTGCATCTACCATTGTGTGGTTCACACGTATGGCAAGAGTAAAACCACCGCACCTAAAGCGTGTGACCTGATGAGAGTAAATGGAATAATTCACTTAGAAACTCATGCAATTATATACGATTGGCAAGATTATGTTATTTTTCTAATTCAACATTTTTTGAACCTGTAAGAGTAAAAGGGGACAGCCGAGAATTCCATCTGAGCCAGGAACATTGTAAAGCAATTCTTTAGAGCAAGGGAATGGAGGTTGAAGAGCTTCACCAAGTTGATCAAGTGTGACGTCAGCATCAGCCTCAATGAACAAAACACCCTCTGCAGTGCAATCCACCATCAACTTGCGGCCATGACCTTCCCTAAGCCTGCCGGCAAATGGGTAGTAAAACACAAGTGTTCTTGAGAGTGCATCTCTTATCACCTTGACAGGGTCTTTTCCTTCCATCGATGGATTGTGACGATATATATCTATTATTCCAAGTTGGCAACGTAGCCCTTCTTGATCATCTATGTCTGATAGTGGTTTAACTTCATGGGGAGTGGACGTGGCCGGAGCAACTAGCTCTGGTTCGCACCTTTTCACTGTAAACACTACAGAGGGAGATGATGTTGAATCCATGTTGCAAATGTGAGAGATTGTAAGAAGGAGGGATAGAAAGAACTTAGCCAATGGTCTTTTTCTTCGGCCTATAGGTTCACATCACAGTACCATTCAGCCTGCGGCTGCACAGGTCAAAATACAAGCCAGCTGCAACTTGCAAGATTCCAATCGCAATAACAACTCTTATTTACTTAGCCTTTAAAATTTAATTAGTCTTCTTTTTATAAAGCAGCTATTTTCGAGGTAACTGCATTTTAAATCAGATTTAATTTTGACTTTTATGCCTAAGTTTTCGTAACTTCCTAGAGTTTTGTTAAGTTTCCACCAAATCATTCAGTTATGTTACTTTATCTTGGAATTGAAATTGGATTCTGACTTTCTGAGCCGGTAAGCGTAGACTGCTAACGCTCCGAGAAAGAATTTGCATGTCAAGGAACATAGCGGATTTGGTTTTCTGATCCTAGTTGCTTGTCAATTATATACTATTTTGTGTAGACTAAATTTTTTGTGTGGAGAACAATGATCGGAACTAGGACCGATCAATTATGTACAATTGCAAAGTGATGCATTTCATGGGTTAGAATTTACAGAATTATCTTGTATTGGAGAAGCTACATGGTCTTGCTGGGATGGGGTAACTAGACGCTGAAGGGGCTTTAAAGCCGCTGTGAGCTGTGCAAATGATGGACGCAAATTTGGATCCCTGTCAAACACAGGAACAAAACATAAATGGTAGGGTACAGAAAATGGTCAGAAATAAATGAATGAATGCATGTTTTTGGTTCTTACTGTTGCCAGCATTCCCATATTATTCTTGCAACTACAGGGTCAATTTCCTTTGGGATATCAAGACGGCGGTTTTGGAATCCTACAGCACCAACAACTTGCATAGGATTCAGTTCACTCCAGGGCAACCTCAGAGTGGCAAGCTCCCATAGAATGACCCCAAAACTATACACGTCACACCTGTATGATTGAAACGATACATATTATAAGAGAGATGTTAAATAGTCATAGTTCCCAACACAAGCAACGCAGAGTTCCACATATACATTTCAATCTGAACAAATTTTCAATTGCATAAGATCAAAAGCTTTGGCATTGCCATTCTCAAGCTGCAGTAGTCTTGCTCTTGCCTGCCAATCTTCAGCAGAAAACATATAGAAAAATTTGAATTCCTAATTTGTTGCTGCTATTAATTCAAAGAAATAATTCAATATGCCCTTTTATCACGGCTTACTGAGAAATGGCTTGAGGAGCAGCATTAGTGTATAGAATGCATAGTTACACAACGTTTCCGGCCATAATTTTCTTCCTTTTTCTCCTACTAACACAATCTTAAAAGTCAAAAATGCAGCAGCTTTATCATAAATTATAAATAACTTACTTCTCATTTGACTGTTCATTGCGGAGAACTTCAGGAGCCATCCATTCGGGCTAACATGCAAAGGAAACATAATCTCAAAGTTAAATATTTTAAAGGCGCATTCTAACCAAGTTATCCTCTAGAGTAATGTATAATTTTTTTCATATTCTCACCGTTCCACCAGTTGACTTGGATGACAAGAACGTATTGTGTTTCAAGCGTGACAACCCAAAATCACAGACCTGCAGAAACATGAGAAAAATATTGGTTAAAGAATAAAAAACTTTGCCAAGGATATCAGAAGACAACAATTACAAGAAAACCTTATTCCACTAGCTGAAGTCAATTATTTATTGGAATCAAAGACTAAGTGCCCACGTATACACAACCATTTGAAAGATTCAATAGACCAGGCTTCAAATATAGTGAAAAACACGATGCGAGTTTTAACTCAACACAAGCTCTTGGAATAAAAAATGGGAAGAGGGGGAAGGGGGGGAAGACAAGTTATTTAAGTGTAAAGAAATTAGGCGCGCGTATAAATGAAAGAAATTAAAAACAAGGAACATTTGTAACACACAGGGTCCCAATCATATACCTTAACATTCCAGTTCTTATCCACCAAAAGATTCGGAGACTTGAGATCACGGTGAACAATTGTAGGCGTGCTGCTATGTAAGCAATTCATGCCTCTGGCCTGGAAATTGGAGTCATAAACTTATAAATTCAATAATGTACATGTTGGTCAGAAAGGAAGAAGAGTATCCTGTTTTGTACCACATCAAGAGCCATCTTAATCCTTTGTTTCTCGTCAATCTGACAGTTGGAATTATGAATTATTCGATACAAGCTTCCTCTGTAAAATGTTATATCGATGTGAAAATTAACATAAAGTTGAAGCAACTGTTTGCCAATATACCAACAGTGCTCAAGCAGCAGCAGCTATCATTTATCAATCGTGGGCAATTTATAACAATAAAAAGGTGAAAAACTACAATGGTAAGGGAGTAACGCAAAATGTGTACAGATATACCTGGGAAGAAACTCTGTAATGATTGAAAGATTGGGAGGACGAGTAACAGCACCAATAAAAAGAACAACATTTGGATGACGCAGTCTGCGCATTATCCGTACCTTGCAACAAAAGGATAGAAATTAATATTTCAAGAGAATAATGATGGAATACCCTTACTTCGTTCCAGTTGATTCTTTCATTTTTGGAAGCACCATCAACTACAATTTAAGTTAAATATTTTTTTTTCTTCTTATTCCAGACAAATCTTTCAATTAGTTTAAATTATCAAAGGGAACAATTTAACTTTCATGTCTCCTGTATTTATATTCAATTATTTTTATGCTAATCATAAGAGTGGATACGTACAAAATGAAAAATTTAGCCTTACTTCTCTTTTGAATTCATTCAAGGCATCACCTGAAAAATCCTGTTCCAAAAATTTTTTCACAGCAACCTCCTGATATTTCGACAACAAATTGCCAGTTAGAAATCAGATACTGGGAATGTTCACCTGCTGCGTAAGTGCGTAATAAGTAATGAAATTACTTAAACTGAAAAAAAGTATACTAGAATTTACTAATCTAGGACTTGCATAGAAGATAGAACTCAAGACAGCACCCTCCTCCACACACACACAAAGTCTTCAACTACTAGAATTAGTACACCCAATAAAATAGTTACGATGAAACAGGCAATAAGACAGGTCGAGTGACAAGCAAAAATTCCCAGACGTAACACAATTATTTTAACTGTACACCACCAACTCCACTTGAACAGAGCTGGTACCAATGCCAACAACCATTTTGCAGTTCAATTTATAACAATATTTCCAGTCACAGTAATACTCACCGTGCCATTCCAGTCAGCAAGGTATACCTCACCATATGAACCTAATTGAAAGAAAGGGTGAAATCAGAAAGATAATAAGCAAGTTGCATATCTATGGACATGGAAAGCTAAAACACACCGAAAGGCTCCCTAACAATCAATTAACATGTTGTGCAAGGGGTTAAACATATCAAATTAGCAGTTTGATGTGTCAAAGGAGCACCCACAACCTTGGGGCCATTCTGGCACAAACAAATATAGACGAAAAAGTTAAAAGTAAAATGATAACTTAAAATTCAGTACAGATTTATGCGAGATACGAGGTGCTATAAATGGTTGATTTACATATTTGTTGTAATAGTATCATATTCCAAAAAGATAAATACAAGTTCAGCATATTACCTAGACCAATTCTTTCTCCAATAACAAGATCCTCCCATGGAATCTCACATTCACTGACATCTACATCATCCAATATCCGATCAACACCTTTTGTAATGGAATCAACCGACAAGTTTCCACTCTCTGAACCCTTTAATTTTATATTTTTCCCCATGAACCTGTCATGTGTGAACTTCCTTGGCTCCAGTTGACCACTATCAATGTTTTCATGTTCTTTGACCACATCAACCTTGTCATTTGGAGAGTATTCCAAATCCCCCTTTTTACAATCAATGTTTAGATCTTCAGCCATGTTAAGTTCACCTGCATAAGATGGTGAAACTGAACAAGTGACTTGAGCCAATTGTTGGGTATTTCTATTATTATTTAAGTTTGAACTGTATGGTGCTTTGGAACCATTCAGTCCAATCTTAGAAGAACTAGTGGAAGCTAATAAAGGTTGGTTATATTCATTAGGATCACAACTAATGTTCCTAGGAACTTCATTGTAAGCAGAACGACTTGTCCATTTTGGAGGCATAGGAGGTCGACCAGTGACAGTATTGTTTCTTGTATTCTGAAGGTCATGAGTTTTATTTGCCCCTGGTTTGTTATGCAGAGAGGTCTTGCCAATTCCTTTTATCTGGAAGGGATTAAGATCTGCAAAAAGGCTTTGAGAGTCATCGGTGCTATTCTGGCCATATGGCACAATGTTGACATTTAATCTAGTCCTATCACCAGCCACATTTCCATGGGTCCCCTTGTATAGAGAAGCACCAGATAGTGATGCAATATTTTCTGGTTGGTTAGACATCAAACAATTAGGCATTTTATAAGTTCCAACACCAGCATCTCCTTTCAGACCAAAGCTTGAAGCTGACTTGTCAAAACATGATTTTTCATTCAGTGGAGGCGAACCACTTCTCATAACAAAATTTTGACTGCTACTTTCACCATGAGATAACATTGATCTCGTGTCAGGATAATCAATTTCCTTAGTGGAAGGCAAACTTGGTAAGACCTTGGGATTGTAAGGCTTAAAGGAAGGATCCTTCAAATTTGAAATATCAGTTGGGATAAGTGTGCCAGGAGCAGCCATGAGATCAACCAAAAACTCCCTGAAGGGAGAACATGAGATATCAGTATCATGGGGTCAAACCAGTAATCCAAAATTTCTGGGCACAATTAAGGAGGTTTCCAATTCTGGCATCAGCCAAAACACCCAAACACATTAAAGAAGGAAAACTGCAAAAAACTATGAGCAAACAGACTTGCACACAAAGTAATAACTTATCATTTATCAAAAACTAAATGAAAACTACAAGGATAGTAAAGCCACTACCTTTCATCCTCAAACTTTATAATGTTGACAGCATCATCCTCAACACCAGTATAATGACTGCCTTTAACCAGTTTACAAGGCATATTGATATTGTCAGCTATTACCTACACCCAAAGAAACAAAAATTATATTGCAAAACTGGTAAAAAAGAAAAATAATAAAACCGCAGGAAAAACCTACATACTTAACCTTATCATCTAAAGTTTTAAACAACAACATCAAGAATAATAAGGATGAAATTCAATTGGAAGACCTATTCTCCAAATTCTACATGCAAATTGAGAAAACTTTGCAATTATATGAAAACCTTGGATCCTAAAGATGTGAAACTTCTAATAATGTGGGATGAAATATTATTGGACTGAGCCATCCATGAATTTAGTGATTAAATCCAAATTTGAAGTGATGAGCTTTACCTTTATCAGTCCCCAAATTTAGTCGAATTCAAGCCAAGGCTAGATCTAATACAAACAACAATAACAAAGTCTTATCCCATTAGGTGGGATCCGCTAAGGCTAGATCAATAAAGCAAACTTATTTAGCATGAATGATCCAATTCCATTAGGCATACTTATCACCATCCCTTATTAATTTACTAATTCTTTCTTTTGAAAAATGCTTTAATAGGTAATTCATGGAACAAGTTCACTAAATTCAATTATATTTGTTATATAACCTGTTGCCTAGCTACCACCTAGTTCTGCAGATTATGTCAGATTATTCAATTATGGACTACAAGCCATAATGCTGACCTTGAAAAGCAAAGCACGATGTCTGGAGAGCCCAATATTTATTGACCCGAGAGGCAACATGATTGTGTGTAGAGATGTTCTTAACTCTGTACTACTTTCTGTCCATCTTGCCAATATAGTACTAGCATCCTTTACAGGACCACCCATATGGCTTGTAACAAGTTCAGCAATCCTTTGAACCAAAATATCAACCACAGTGATGGGGCAGTCTAATGCAATACATTGTGCAATTTGCAACAGCTCTGCAAGAGCATGATCAATTTTACGATCAACTATGACAACTTCGAAGCCAGAGCTTTCAGATTCTGCTTCAAGATCTCTTAGAGATGGCATCTTGCCTTGCATTGCTAAATCAGTATAAAGCCCATACACATCATAAAAACCATCTACCACTTTCTGTTCATAGTCAAGCACGTTGTATTCCTGATCAAATGAAAAGAAGATGCAAAATGGTTATTGGTGCGCAATCGATAAAATAGAACTGGAAGCTCATACATATTCATAATTGAAATTCCAAGTAGTGATCCACAACTACATTCTAACGGTTAAGGATGTAATGTACTTCTGAAAAAAGCAAAATCAAGTTTCATATCACTTTTTGCTCGATCATTCCAAACTCATGGAGCATGAGACTGAGAGGAATTAACATAAGTCTGAATATAGTACAGGACACAATAATTTCCCTTCTCACTGTAAAACAACATATTATAGCTCCATATACTAGTTAGAGGCAATAAGAAAATTTCAGATTCTTTCAAGTACTTTCTGCAGAAAACCAAAACTAACTACAACTATTGTTGCTCTTCCGTTAACCCCCAGTCGCAATCAAAATTCCGAATATAAGTCCTCTATGTACAATTCAGTGATTCACTACATTAGCAATAAAATGAAGCTGCATTAATCAACTTCGTTACTGAGCTTAAAACCTTAAATCATTCCTTAATTTCAATAGGTCAAGACAAAACACCAAAATCAGTGCCAGAAGCGAGCTTGTTTTGAACAATGGAAGGGACTCACCCAATAATGCCTCGACAGCGCCTCCGCCACACAGCCATCGTTCCTTGTTGAACCGATTCCACGTCCTCCCAAGCTCAGCAGCGTCGCCGCACGGATCTGATCCTTCTCAGGATCATCACTGAAGTCCGAATTGGACGAAGCGCTTATGGCGAGCGCAAGCTGAACCTGAAAATCTTCCTCCGACGAAAAATAGTCCTGCCGTTTGGCCGCAGAAGCTTCCGCAGTGGAAGCGGAAGAAGGCGTCGACGCGGCGACAGGAGACGGCGACGATGAAATAGAAGGAGGAGAAGGAGTGGCCGGCGAGGCACCGGAATTCTGAACTGCGCGGTGATCGACGGCGAATGAGGACGAGGCGTTTGAAACAGAAGCATCATTGGAGCGGTTAGCGTCGTGGTTGGTCCCTTTGTGAAGCTTCTTGAAAATGTTCTTCATCTCTTTCTTCTTCTTCTTGTTCTTTATTCTGATCTTCTTGGATTCTTTCACTCTCTCACTCACTCGCTCATAACACTTAAAATATTTAGACACAGTGTGGAGTTTCCAAAGTTACCTGTGTTCTTTTAATCGTTTGGAGGTTTGCTTAATTTTTCAATCTGAAACTGTGGCGACTGGTGAGGTTCTGCTGGTATCAGGTTTGGAGGGTCAAAGGAGGGAAAGAAGAGGAAAATGATGAGACTTGGGAGGGAAAAACTGCAGGCAGCAGGATTAACAAGTGCTGGCCGGTAACTAAATGGGCGCGTATTTACAACTTAATTACGAAATTGGCATCGATACTTGGGTACGTTAAGATTACAGCGCCAAATAAACGCGCAAACCACACGTCGTTGACATGCTCCTTTTATGCCTTACGTGTCATACGAACGATCTACGTGGCAGTCGTCTCCGTATCAGGGAAAATGTCATCAATTTGTCACAGTGCCCTCAGAATATATATTTGAGTGTACATTCACCTCAATAAATTTTAGATTGATCACTCTCTTTTTTGATAATTTATATTTTTATTATTTTAAAGGAAAATTAATTTTTTCAAAAAAAATAAAATTAATATATTTTAGAATAATAATATTTTTAAATTTAATTATTGTATAATAAACTTATTAAAAAAGTTATTTATCTAATATGTATATTAAAAATTTAATTCACATATAGATTAATGTCACATTTATCAATTATTTGCGTGCTGTTTAATAGGTGTTTTTTTGTGAAATAATTCTGTTATTATTGATTCATTATTAAATACAATAAATATTAAAAAATAATTTAATAGTGAATTTTTTATAATGAATATAATTTTTATAAAAAATGCAAGCTAAGTTCAATTCTCTACAATTTAAGTTCAAGTTAATAGTTTTGGCCAATGTGCAATGCTCTGTGCTTTTCTTTTCTTTTAATTTCTTTCAAATAGTTAGAGTAAAAGTCAAATCTAATATTTTTAAAATTATATTACATATACACTTATTAACTATAACTATAAGAAACTAAGTTTAAAAAAAAAAAAAAAAACTATAGGAAACTATATTTCTTTTGTGTTTACTATTGCTTTTATATATACCTACTTAATTAATATTTGGTACGCAGGTATATATAAACATTAGAATCCAAACAATAACATAACATGCCCAATATATGGTGATTATTGTTGGACCACTTGCCTATCTGATTTCTGCCAATTTCACACTCCCAAGGCAAGCATGCAGAATTTAATTCGAGAATGGGAGTAAAGTGAAAAGATTAAAGTCTATTGCCTTTTAAAAAAATTAAAATTATAAAATTTATACATAATAAAACTTATAAATTTAATTGTAATTAATTATTTATTTTATTAATAAATAAGACTAGCACATCAACAAAGTGAACTACACTCAAACGATAATAGAGATTAAATTATCCAATAATTAAAATTATTTAAGAATAATTTGATAGTTAAGAATAATTAGAGATCAAGTCCTCTTGTGAATAATCGAGAAGGAGGACTTTTACTCTTTATTTTTTAATAAATATTAACTAACTTTATGATTTTTAAGACTGAACATGTTGATCTTTCATGACTTCACAAGCTACAAGATAGACCTGATAAGCATAGAAATTTCATCAGTCTCTCTAGGTTGATTATTATTAGGGTCCCCACCAAGCATATCACCCAACTCTTTCTCAAATCTCTCCATAGCGTCGGAAGGCAAGTAAATAGGAAACAATACACCTTCTTCTCCATTTTCATTCTGATGATCCATGTAAAACGTTACTCCATAAAAACCCGGCCCAGCTCCACCTTTAGACACTCCAGCATACAGTGCATTACCCCATCCAAAATCCACTTCGCTAAACCCAAAACGTGTCAAGTTTGACACAATGAAAGATCCAACGGTTGTAAATAACGGTCGTCCTTTTGTGACCATTAGATCTGAAACAGAACGCACGTACTCTTCAGTCACCTCAGCTTTTACTTTCTTTATCAGCTCAACAGCATAACCGAACGGATTTTCACAGAGCTTCTTTACAGTTGTAACTGCTGCTGGATAAGCAAAAACGTTTCCGTAATAACCAACTGGTATGTTAGGGTTAAACCTGGCGCGTGCATTCACGATGCACATCATGCGAACTTCATGTTCTGGTGCAAGTT
>JASCZI010152481.1:0-13624 GCA_036250425.1 Stylosanthes scabra | reverse complement strand
ACCGTCTTTGGTGTCTCGAAACAAAGAAGATCATAGTCAGCAGAGATGTTTCAGTTGATGAATCGACTATGTTGAAGGCAGAAAAAGAAGAAGCTGATGGTACTCCACAGCAGGTGGAGCATACACCGGTGAAGGTGGAGTTCAAACAGTTAGTTGTTAACCCAGTTAGGAGCACACCTATTGACTCTTCTATGGCCGAAGAGGAGTCAGTTGAAGAAGAGGATTTACATGAAATCCTTTTGCAGCAATCAGAAACAATTGAAGTTAGTAGACCAAGACGAAAAATTCGTAAGCCTGCTCAATTTGTCGACACGATAGCTTTTGGACTTCCAGTAGTTGAAGAAGTTTCATCCACCTTTCGTGAAGTAGCTGAAAGTTCAGAAAAAGAAAGATGGAAGGAAGCCATGGTAGAAGAGAAGCAGTCTCTTTAGAAGAACAGAACGTAGCAATTGGTACAACTACCGAAGGAGAAGAAGGCAATTGGATGCAAATTGGTGTTTACCAAGAAAGAAGGATTTTCCAAAAATGATGTTCGCTACAAGGCAAGGTTGGTAGCTGAAGGCTATGCTCAGAAGGAAGGAATTTACTTCAATGAGGTATTTTCTCCAGTTGTGAAGTATTCCTCCGTTAGAATGTTGTTGGCCTTGGTAGCACAGTTGAATTTGGAGCTAGCTCAACTTGATGTGAAGACCGCATTTGTACACGGTGAATTAGATGGGGAAATCAATAGGACTCAGCCAGATGGATTTGAGGTTGCTGAAAAAGAAGATGGAGTGTGCAAGTTGAATAAATTTGTGATGGGCCAAATGTACACAAGTAAAGTAGAGAAGCTGAAGATTAAGTGCTTGATCAGTTTCTTGATTAGGAGTATTTATGTGAAGCATCGAAAGACTTTTCGGCAATAGAGATCCGGATGGCGTGTTTCGCAGTTTGATGCGGCGGTGTTGGTGATCAAATACTTAGTTGGTAGCTTGGTGTACGCAATGGTATGTTTAAAGCTTGACATTTCTCAAGCTGTTGAAGTTGTTAGCAGGCATATGCATGATATTTGTAAAGGTCATTGGCAAGTTGTCAAATGGATTCTTTTGTATATTCAGGATACTGCAGATATTGGATTGGTATTTGAGCAGGATGATTTCCTTGGTCAAGGCATAGTTGGATATTGTGATTCCGATTATGAAGGAGATTTGGATATGCGAAGATTGATGACTGGATACTTGTTTATTCTAGCAAAGGCACCAGTCAGTTGGAAGTCTACTTTACAGCCAACGGTAGCTTTGTCCACAATGGAGGCAGAGTACATGGCAGTGACAGGAGCTGTAAAAGAGACAATTTGGCTTCAAGGATTGCTTAGAGACTTGGGAGTTGGTCAAAAGCACATAGAGGTGTTTTGTGACAGTTGGAGAGCTATTCATTTAGCGAAGAACCAAGTTCATCATGCAAGAACGAAGCACGTAGATGCTCCATATCACTTTGTGCGGGAAATTCTAGAAGAGAATTCTGCAAATATGATTACCAAGGTGGTGACGTCAGCCAAGTTTAAATATGGTTTAGACTTGGTCAATATTCTGCACATATGATTTGGTTTGAGTCAGCACTATGTTCGTTTGATTGGGTCTCTAAAACTGCGCCAAGGTGAAGATTTGTGAATAATAGTGGAGTGGTGGCTTAGTTTTAATCCCACATAGAAGGAAACTTGGAGGAAGGGGGGTATTATACCCCTATATATAGGAATCTTATTTCCTTGAGTTTGATATCCTAAAAATATAGTCTCTTCTATATATTCACATATTAAAGGGATCAGCTACAAGTAGTGCTGACCGGAGACGTAGGCAAAATTGGCTGAACTCCGTTATCAATTGGTGTGTTCTTTCCTTTTTTTATTTTATTGTTATTTGTTTATTTATCTGTGTTATTTTGTTTAGTATTTAATATATAATGTTAGTGGGTTATTGGGTATAAATATTTGTAGAGTAATACTGTGGTAGTAGTTCTGTCTAAGGAGGTTGGAATTAGTGAGACTGGTCTCTCCCCTCCGGCTTTTCCTGCAAATTTTATTGTTAATAAAATTCTGTCTAAGGAGACCGGGTTTCAGTGGGACTTGATTGTGCCTCATCCAATCTATCCTGAGAATTACTATGATAGTAAAGTTCATAGAATTGATTTGTATTGAAATTATCCACGTTTTCGCAATGGAAAACAAAGTGTTTCATATTTTTGCGCCAGAACAAAGAAGGCAAAATCATTTCAAACCAAGTTTTGCTAAAACAGAAGATGACTGATTTTTGGAACCAATTAAGAGAAGACAAGACATTAATTAACACCCTTCCGTTATGAATCTTACCAAAAAGACTAGCGTGATTAGGATGAAACTCCAAGAAGCTATTCCAAGTCTCATTTCTTCTCTTTTTCTCTCGAATACCAGAGATCTAGCTAGCAGAAAAGGTTTACAAAAATCTACTCTACTCCAGTAAATAAGTAGAGTTTTTGGTGTATAAAAAGACTAGAAAAGTAAATTCATCTTTACAAATAGACTATCCACTAGATGAGTTTCTCAACTTTATTTATTAATGAAAAAAAGTAATAAATACATCTTTACGCATTTTATTGAATTGATTTATATATTTAAATTAAGTGTATCAATAGATAGTTATAATTTAAAATTATTTTATTTAATTTAATATTTATAATTTTATGTAAATAATATGTATAATTATATATTTATAATATTTAATATTATATATTTAATCTAATAGCAATTAATAAATATAAATAAAAATAAAAACTCAAATAAAAAAAGTTATGATTACTTATCAATAATTAATTATGACTATTAAACTCTTGTGTGAGGCACTCACTAATTTTATTTTCAAAAAATAAACTAAAAGACACTTATTATTTAGTTTATATAATAATATTATTAGAATTGGATCTAACTTAATTTTAAAAGCTAACTCAAAGTGGGAGGGATCTCTTACACTTATATACTTGTAAGAGTTCATATATCCTTTGTAGATATGAAATTTGTAATACACTCCCTTCACGTCTAGGAATGATTGTCTAGAACGTGAACATAATTTGGTGGATGACCCAATAACATGGATAAGATATACTCTAATACCATATTAAAATTAAAATTAGTATTGTATTGGATTTTCTTCGGGAGAGGCCGAAACTCAACTCATTTTAGGATGTTTCAGACACATTTAGATTTTGGGATTTTTGAAGGAGAGAAAGCAGCCATTGAGAAAGAAGAAAGAAGAGAGCATTTTCGTTTTTTTTTTTTTCACACGGGAGCAACTTCAATCTGCATTTTCTCACTCGTTCACCGTTGGATCGACTTGAAATTTGGATTGAATATCTGCCTCATCTACTTTTTCATTTTGAACGGTGGACATTTTGATTGGAGGTTTGTGGAGGGAGAAATTAAGCTCAAACTGAAGCCATTTTTTTGGATATTTTTATCTTCTTCATTCTCATTTTGTAACTCTTGTTGCTTTGGTACTTTAGCTGGTTGTATGCACGAGTTGCACTATATTTTGTGACTCTCTTGTACCTCATATTTGATTATAGTGAATTTATTTCATTGGTCTGGGTGATCCAAGATTTTTATTTATTATATTGAGGAGGTTTTTCACGCTAAAAATCTTAGGTGTGTGCTTGTTGATTTGGTTGATTTATTTGTCTATTATTGCTGCTGCCATAAGGTGTTAGAGTTACTTGAATATTGTTCTTGTGTTGGATAATAGTGCCGCTTTCACTGACGGCTCTATCAATTAGGTGAACCTAACTCCATCCCAAAAACTAACTCAACGGATGAGAGATGCCTCACACTTATATAGTTACAAGAGTTCATATCCGTCGTAAATGTAGGACTTATAATAAAAATACATATATAAAAGTATTTGAATGGCTGATACATGTGTAGGGTTAAGTTTGATTTCCCTACTAATTAATAGATCAAACTTAATCTAAATTATCATTATAGTTATCATTCGATCCAACCACCTAAAAAAAAAAAACTTTCGTTAATCGGCTTTAAGGATTCATGTGTCAAATATTTTATATCGTTAAAAACTAATTTAAAGTTTCGAAATAATTAAAGAAGGAATATCCAATTAAAATGTATGTTTAGCACCGGTTTGCTCTCCAATGGTTTCTCCACTAGCTATCTAGAAGCTTTCTCTTTATTACCTAATTCCCCCCACCACTTTATTTGTTAATAAACAAGAATGGCTTGCATGTATAAATATTTTGTATTTGACTGATTTTTTATAAATAAATATTATATTATCTTGCTCTATGCTAAAAATTATTAAAAATGGTCTGATGATAAAAAGTAAAAGATACAAAGAAAAAACTCTTATCTTGCGTCTACACTAACACTAGTCTTTTGGTAAAGGGGTACATAAATCTTGAAGATTTTCTCTTAAATGTGGTAAGAATGAACAAAAGATTATCCTTATTCTATTAATCATATAGTCTGATAGAACTTTAGAAAGAGAATGAAGTGGCTAATTAAAAGAAGGAGATTTTTCTGAAATAATCATAATTAATTTCTTTAGATAATCAAAATTTTAAAAAGTTTCACCAAATGGCGGTGAGTGGTTGACATCATAATAGCACTCCATAATTCATATCCACCACTCATAATCAATGTAACTGCCCCAAAAGAAAAAGAAAGAAAGAAGGCCAAGAGTAATGTTTCTTTTTTAATAACTTTTTATAATTAATGTTTTCACTTTTCAGCAATAAGAAAGTACGTATAAGAAAGTAACTAAGAAATTTTAGCTAACATTAATTTTTTAAAAAATCTAATTAAGTAATTGATTATTAGAAGGGACGTTCACGAGGAATATTATCAGGAGGATTATAGTTACATCTAATAAGGGTGCCTATAGTATTACCTATATCATTTTTACACTTGATTCTAGCACAACCTAAATCTGTAGAGCGATTCCAAACAAATTGATGAGTATAGCTACGACATTCACCACCAATACATTTGTTGGCTATAGGGTCGTAATACACTATCTGAGAGCTCCATTTAAGCATAGCATCTGTTCCTAAAAATATTTGATTTCCCCAGAAATCAACCAATAAATGTGACTTTTCTATATGTGTCCAATTATTTTTTTAACGGGGCTTGTGATATTTATAACAATTGGCAGCATTTATTTATGAATTTAATTTCGTTGTTTTGTTGTTTGATAGACTTGAATGCGTACCTATACGTGTAGGAAAATATTTGTTAGCCATCATTTTTCAGCCATAGTTGGTCATAATTTTCCTAATATAGTTTTTGTTTTTTATTTTTAAATTGATATTAAATTAAATATATAATTTTAAATGTTATAAATATATAATTATGAATATTATTTATTCGTAATTATAGAGGTTAATCTAAATAAAACAATTTTGTTATTACTCTATGTGTATTGATTTATTCGACGGTGTACAAGGCATTTATAACTTACTATAGTGTGTTAATTGTTGAAGTCGTAGAATGGTTAACACAATGACCCTTACCTCTTTCGTAACTTGGAGGGTTAAAAAGAGTTTTGAATAGCCGAAATAAATAATGATGCTAAGTGTGTACTTATTTTATTAATTAAATCTAATCAAATTTGCCAAAATCACAATCAAAATCATTTTTAGTAAATATACAAGTTTAATAACTTGTGCATGATATGGAATAAACTTAAAAGTGTAATTTTATTTAGTTTAATTAATATTAATATTAATGTTAATAATATCAATTTTATAAAAAGAAATTAATAGTTAATTTAAGTATTTTGCGTGCTAATATCTAAAAAAATTAATAAAATTTAGAATTTTTGTATTTTAGTTTATGTGTTTCATCGTCTGAACACATATATATACATAATGTAAATTAAATTATTGAGTTACTCTGCAACAAATAAATATTTACATGCTATTCTATATCTAAAAAGTAATTGTTTAAAGACGTTTGACCAATTCAGAACAAACAGCTCTAAATATAATTTATTTAAAACTATAATATGTCGAAATAATGGTTTAGTGCATTGTCATCAAATAATAATATAACGATATAAAAAAAATATCAGTTCAACAATAATTTGGTTACAAAATTTATATCAAAAAAAGAGTAAGTCAATGATAATCACAAAAAAATCAACCTAACATGCCCCATTTGATATCCTCAAAACATATATCTGAAACAAAAAATTTACAATCCTGCTAGGTAGCCAACAAAATTCTAACCAACAACAGCAAACAAAATTTGGGCTTCAGAACATCCAGTCCAACCTGTTTCAAACCCTTTTTCCTTTCACTCCACCGGCGTTCACTTTCTCCCATTCTTCTCCGCGCCTTTCAACTTCACTGTGCCGTTCACTGCGCCATTCTTTTCCCTTTTCCCATCTGTGACTTTTGCCGTTCACTGCGCCGACGATTTTTTCCGCGCCTTCTCAACTTCACTTTCATCGCGCCACCGTGCTCCACCGGTTCGTCTAACCTTTTCGTTCATCAACTATTCACACCATTTTCAGGTAGATTGCTTCGCATTTAATTTTTTTTTTTTTTTGTGAAGTAATGTTGTTCTTGAATTATTTGAGGTTTTGGCGGTGCATTTGATCTATAATTTTTGATGTTCTATATCTTCTTCTCTGATCACCGTGAGTTTTGTCGTTCATTGCGCTGATGATCTTTTTGCGCCTTCTCCGCACGTTTATCGCGCCACCGTGTTTTTACTGTTGCGTCTCACCTTTTCAGGTAGATCGCTTCCTATTTGATTTTTTTTGTGAAGTAAAGTTGTTCTTAAGTTAGTTGAGGTTTCGGATGTGCAACTTATCTAATTTCGGATGTTCTATATCCTGTGGTTTTGGATGTTCTGTATCCTATGGTTTCGGATGTGCAACTTATCTAAGTTTTGGATGTTCTAGATCCTGTAGTTATTGGATGTTCTATGTTCTGTTGTTTTGGATGTGCATGATTTAGGTTTTGATTTTTTACATGTAGTGATTTCTCATGTGCATTTCTTATAGATTTAGTTTTGAAATCCTTCTCTTGAATATTGTCTACTCTTTGTTCAATTTTCTCATGTGCATTTCTGATGTGCATTTCTCAATTTTCTTGTAGGACCAATTTATGAAGATCAATTATATATAAGAAGTCGAAACTCCCTTTACAGCAGCACATACAACATAAATTATAAGAAGGGCTGAAAGATTTGCTGAGCAGAAAGCCTACCAAAGAAAAAAGAAGACATCAAAAAAATGATTTTATGATATTTTTGTTTTGAGTTTTAGCAAATATTTTGTGTTGCGGGTATTAAAACAATATTATACTAATGAATTGTATATGCCCGTTAGATTTGTGTATTAGAAATGGTGACAAGAGATATTCAGTTTAGTAAGCTTGACATTCTTGCTGTAAATATCCTCTTTTGTGAGGTTGATTTCTTCATTATTAACTCCTCCTTTAACATAAAAAACTTTAAACTTAATGCACAACCGAAACTATATTTAACAAAACTTTCAAAATTTAATAAATTAGAACTTCCAAATCTCTGGAAAAAAACTAAAGTTGAACTAACATGAAAAGCATGAATAAAAGGTTCATCAAATATAAAATATCAATAGAAACTCTTAAAAAAGAAATAATTTCTCCTAAGTATGCTCTGTTAGTATTCACTTAGTTACATTATTCTAAGAACTATAAAAAGAATTCAACAAAGGCATAAATCTTTCAAATTGTTGAGTCATCTACTCCATGACTCTCACAAAAAAAAGGAACAATTGTCAATTTATCTTGTGTATGGTTGCTATCTTCAGAAATGCCGGTATGATTTGGCTCCTGAAAACCAATGCAAAATCAAATCAAACAAAGTCTTTACTAAGAGCGATAATAAAATGTACTTTAAGTTAACTAAAAGTAAATGCATTAGTTATGGATGTTCTATTAGGCTATAACATGAAAGTTCTACAAACAGTGATTGCGGATGTTCATATTTGGGCACATAGATTAAAACACTGAATAAAAAGTAAATTCATCAGTTTCGGATGTTCTATTTGATATATCAAGGATGTTTTATTATAATTGGTTATGGATGTTCATATATATGGATAAAAAACGTCAAATATAAACTATACCTCATGAATATCTTCTAAAAGAGGATTCACAGGATTATCAATGTCTTGAAGAGGATGAATGTTTTGCTCTTGTAAATGCTACAAATTAATCCAATAAATTCTTCAATAAGACACGTACTAAAATCTATTTTAGTTGATTAAAATACTAGTATAGAAGTTTGAGATGTTCTAATAGCTTAAATTATAGATGTTCTGTAACTAGTAGTAACGGATGTTCTATATCAGAATGATAAAAAAATTAATACCTCAATAAAATCTGCAGAATCACATCTTAATGGATCAACATTATTATCAATCGTTAACCTCCATCATCATCAATCAATCTTGTCAGAATTCCTATTGGTCTCAACAAAGAAATTGAGAAGATGAAGAAAGTGATGAAGCACGAAAAAGAATAATTACTGACATTGAAGATGACCAAACATGGAGATTGACGATGCTAATGATGGTAACGAAATTATTGATTGTGATTTCAAATTTGCTTAATGCAATTCGATTTTGCTGACATGTTGAGGAACGATGATGAACGAAGAGGAACGAAGATGAACGAAGAAGTTCCTCTCTGCGCACATTTTTTTCTTTCTCCTCTCAAAATAAGGATTATTTCTCTTTCTCTCTCACTTCAAATTTTTATTGGCTGATAACTCTAATTTATTGGTTATAATATCATCGGCTACCTATATTTTTCCAAAAATTTAATATTATTATCTAAGACTATGTGGCTAATATAATTTCACAATAACATGAAAAGACTATAATAATACAGCTAAATATATGATTTGTAATTTTATTAAAATATAAAAATTTTACTAAAATATTTTATTAGTTCCATTTTAAAGAGTGTTTTGGAACTTCGATAAAAGTTCCATATTCTTTGCTAATATTTCATATTGTTTGCTACTAATTTTTTTTTATTTTTAATTTTCAGTCTCTGATAAAATGTAACAGCATAATTAGAAATATTAGATATAAAAGTATCTTTTAATATTTGTTTAAAAATAGGCACTGCATAATTAGTAAGTAGTATTGCAAGAATTCAAGGAAATATATAATGTATAGTAATAATGAAATAATAACCGAATAATACCTTTACGTTAAACCTCAAAATTCTTACATCTTTAAGAACCATGTAAAAACAATGTGAAAAAATCTAAAATTAAACTAATTACATCCGAAAGATAGTTTAGTAATTTAAAAAAAAAAAACCTTCTATAATAATCCAATTTGCTAAAAAATGTTCTCCAGAACACCGCATAGAATTCATCCTTTTTAACTTCTCTTGGCAACCTTGCACTTTTTTATTGCTGACATATTGTAATTTTCTACAGTATATTGGGTCGGTTATGAAACCCAATTTTCACTCTCAGCAATCTTTAAAACACTGTTAGAAGTAGTTATTGGTTCGTCTGCTCAAAGATGAGCATGGTTCATAGCTACTTTATGCTTGTCGCGTGCAACCTTAAAATTTTTATCATTAATTCCATCACTTGAGTCATTCTTATCAGAAAAATTTGTATTGTCTCTAGTATCACTTGGCGTTATAATCTTAGAAGACCCATTATTATCCATATGTGATTCATCACCCTATAAAAGATAAATAAAATAAAAAAAATAAAATGGATAAAATAGAAATCAAATTAGGTGTTTTTCATTATGATTCAATTTTTGCATATTGTTATTAGTTTTGTAAAAAATTGTAGCACTTAACCTTAAAATTTTTAGAATCTTGAGCAACAACTACAAGAACTTCATAAGTATCCTAAAATAATATAGGATATAATCAAAATTTCATTCTCAATAAATTATTTAACCGATATATATAAGTATAATTTTTTATTCAATAAACAAAATTTTGACATTATATAATGGTTACAATATGCTTGTTGTATGATAGTATTTTTTTAAAATATGTGTGTGCATCTTTTTTATTTAATTACGAATATGTAAATAAATTGTAAATTAAGGCTCATTCTAATCAAACGACAAAAAATAAAAGCAAAAATTGGGAATGTATAAATTTTTTGACATTAAACATTTTTAAACAATATGTATATAAAAGAATGATCAATTATAAAAAATCACTACGAATATGTTGAAATCATGTGCACCTCTAAAAAGATAAAGAAATAATATTTACCTTATTTAAATCCGAATAATCAACTTGAGGTGTTGTTATATTAGAAACATTTATTAAGAAAGAAGCCTAATAAATAATTTTAAAAATAAGATACAATGAAATTGAGTAAAAAATTCATACATAATATGATTTGATTAATTTTGAATTACACGTTCAAGATTATACTTCTTTATGAAGGAGTTAATTAAAGACTCATCATAACATAACTTCATAATAATGATAGAAACAGGTTCGAAAGAGTTGAGGTTCGA
This sequence comes from Stylosanthes scabra, assembly GCA_036250425.1. Lineage (NCBI taxonomy): Eukaryota > Viridiplantae > Streptophyta > Magnoliopsida > Fabales > Fabaceae > Stylosanthes > Stylosanthes scabra. Next base: position 3,101 of record JASCZI010152481.1, on the reverse strand, counting down.
CAACATGACTTAAACCTTAAAAAGGAATGTCTTATCTTTGAATTTACCTAACTTATCTTAAAACTCATTTTTGTTTCTACCATACATTTAATTAGATTGAAAAGTAAAATAGATAAAATTATTTCAAAAATTAGAATCTATTTATATTAGTTATAATAAACATGTTTAGTATAAAAAAAATCACAACTCTATATTATCCTCATTATATGTTTTGTTCTGAGTTCTAAAGAAGATATATTCAAATAGTCGCTACCAACAGTTTCAACATGATGAATAATGCATAAAAATTTTCATCAGCAACTTTTAAGTTTAATGCATACCCATAAAAAATGACATATTCTATACTCAGCATTATTATCTGAATATGTTCTTATTAACCTGGTTCACAAAGAGTACACACTTTAAAATAGTTTTATACGGGGTAGTGTTTAGAAAATCATCCTCCATTAAATAAGAAGTTTTTTTTTTCTCATTTTATACGACTTGAAATGATATTCCAGATTCAATACCCATAATTTTATGTTTAAAAGAAGTAAAATTGGAAAAATTAGTATAGAGATGCAATGAAGTAAGTAATTTTAAAGAAACAATATTTTTAAATTTAACTACAATTATTAAAAAAAAAACCTATATCTGTTTAAATTTTTTAACTTCTTTCAAATCAGCATTGATCATTAACACAGAGTTTTACATTATATTTAAGATGCCTATTTTCCCTTAAAAAAGAACACAACAATACTAATGTTACTTTTTTAAAAACTAAGCATATTTTTTCATTTTATATTTTTGTTATATATACGCCAATACAAATAGAAATAATAATAATTACAATAATAGTTGTGTTTAATGAAAGAGATAAATGCGGAAAAAAACAATTAAAAAATCATAATAAGTGAGAAAGAAAAATTGCAATATGTGACATTATTAGAGTGAAATAAATTAATCTTGTAAAAATGTGAATAACCTTTTGTTTAATAGGAAAAAATTAAAATTACTTTGTAAGGATGTTTATCTGCTAGTTTTTACATATCAATAAAAATAAATAATTTTAACTAAAATTATAATTGAATATTATATTTACTAATGTCTTTATCAAATTTTGCAAATTGAAAGATAATAACATAGTAGTTTGATGGTCACACAGATAATCAAGAAACTGAGTTGTAAATTGATCCCAAAATGTGCATCTTACCTTTTTGTCATTCTTAAATGCGAGCAAAAAATAAGAGAAATAAATAAACAGATAATATCAAAATTTGCTGCATATAAATAGATTATTAAAAATTTAACAAATATCATTAATTTTTATAAATGTACGTACTGTAAATCATGTAGAACAAGTACGATATAGTGATCACTTCTACCCACTTTTGACCATGATATATGCCCTCCTTTTCCACCCAAGAGTCCAATAAATCTTATTGATGAAATTTAAAAAAAAAAAATTAATAAGTGACAAATTAATGAAAAAATAGCATGACTTATCATTATGTTTATATACTATTTATAAATTTACTACTTACCAAATAGATGTGATTGTTCATTCGTCTGTTTTAATATATCAACATGAGATATAAAATGAAAATGCTTGTTAGGAATGATACGACCATCGATCATCCTCATTACGCGTGACTCCTAATTATAAGATATTTTGCATGGATATGTAGTTGGAAGATATATGCCACTTTGATTTTTCAATATCAAAATTTGAAAATACATAAATCTCCCCTTCCTAAATTTCGTGCTTGAACATCTTTACAAAAGCATTCTTGATAGAACAGTAAATCTTATCACGCTGAAAAATCAATTAATATTTGACATAAAATAATTGAAACAAAAATATATGTTCTATGAATTATGCTGCAGTATTAGAACACTTGTAAATTTATAATAGTATCAGTATTGTATCACTACATACATTATATTGAAAATAAAATCACTATTAACTGCAAATTTAAGCTTATCACTACGTACGTTATACTTTCATTGTATCACTAAGTACGTTATATTGAAAATAAAATCACTATGTACGTTTATAAAAAAATGATGAAATTAGCATATTTTAAAATGAAACTAAGCTTATCATCCATTAAGACCATCTCGAAATAAGCATATAGATATAAGTTGTTTTACTCTTGTCAAACTTTAAAGGTATTTTCCAAAGTCTCATAACCTTTATTTTTATTCTCCACACCTTCTATCCAATCCACTACATACATACTTTTGATAGAATTGTATGTGATAACCATTGTTAAAAAAAATTAATGAAATTTAAATTATGCTTGAATATTTCAAAAGAACAATAAAAAGTTAAAAACTACAATGAAATCAAAACTCTTCCACCATAATATATTACACATTCGTGAAAAGTTTTTTAAAAATATTTTCTGTCATATCAAATTATTTATTATTATTATTATGTATATTTAAAATATTATAATATTACATATGATTTTGAATCACACATTTAATTATATTTTCAATTCATCATAAAATATGGAATGATTTTTTTTATACAAAAAAGGATTATCTTGGATATGAAAAAAGGAGAATAATTTCCTAAAAAAATCATAAAACTATAACTATTGTAATAAAATTTGAATAAGAGACAACAACGAAAAATCTAAAATAAAGCAATAATTAAAATCAAAGCAATTTGAATATCAGAGACACTTTTATTTTGAACTTTTTTTTATTTCTCAATATATTGCCATACTCACACAAAATTGTTTTATGATAAAATGAGTTATCTTTGACATGAACAATAGAGAATAATTTTTGAAATTAAAAAAATGAAATTATCTTTAACCATTTATTTTAATTAATTATTATTACTTTATTTGAGATTTTATTCTATAAGTTATTATTGTAATATATTTAATTTTTTATAAATAAAAACCAATCAATTATAAGTTAATGAATGGTTAGGAATTAATGAATGAATCATTAGGAGTAACAGATAATTGCACTTAGAAATTAAGTGGAAAAAAAGTCGATGAGATAATGACATGTGTCCCTAATTAGTTTGAAAAAAACCCGATTTTAATATATATATATATATATATATATATATATATATATATATATATATATATATATAT
>JASCZI010152478.1:0-10482 GCA_036250425.1 Stylosanthes scabra | reverse complement strand
TTTGGACCATGTTGTAACTTGGTCCAAACGTGACCTATGCTCACTAAAGGAAGCTCTTGGCTTCTATTTTCTCTGTTTCTTGTATTCTTCCTCCTCTGTTTTCTTCCTTTGTTTTTCTATTTCTTCTTCTGTTTCTTTATTTTCTGTTCCTAGTTTCTTTTCCTTGTTATTCCTGCAAAACCATAACAAAATACTCAAGATGATAATTTATGAAGAATTGAACTAATTTACTTGAATATTAAGCTAGAATTCTACTTCATACATACGAAACTAGGGCTTAGAATCATGAACGATGCACACGCATCAGCTTTGGGCTCCAATCAAACACATCAGCACCAACTAGTAGCGGGCAATGATCTGATAGGGACCTATTCACGCCTTTAAGGCACAAGTTTTCAAACACAATAATCCAATCTGCTCCAACTAAAACCCGATTAATCCGGCTACAGCTCCGACCTCCATACCAAGTATACTTTCTTCCTGATAACTCCAAGTCAACAAGCTCAAGAGATTCAATCCACTCATTGAACAGCAAGCTACTTTGAGAAAGAGAACTACATCCTTTTCTCTCAGAGATGCGAGTAATTTCATTGAAATCGCCACTAACCAGAACAGGGACATCCGCACCATCAATAACATTTGAGAGTTCTTCCCAGAATTGGATATTTTCCTCCCTCAGGTGAGGCCCATAAATCACACAGATTGCGCAGTCAAAATCCTTTTCTAAAATCTTCTCCCTTAACATTATCCATCTACTAGCTTTCTGAACAGAGTTACACCAGCATTGTTGTTCCAGAATCTATTGATGAAATTACGCTCAAATTTCTCCTTCTTAGTTTTCGTGACTCCAAGGAAATCAATACAGTTTTTATTACACATTTTCTTCAGCACTTCTAGCTTCCCTTTCCCCCCAAAGCCCCTCATGTTCCACAGCAGAATTTTCATTTGAGTTTAGTTTTTGAAGCTAACCTCAATGTTCTTGTAGTAATGGTTCTGCTTCAAGACAGGGAACTTTCCTTCCTTGTTTCTGCTTCCTCGGTCGTAAGTCAATACGCCCTTTACCTACAATTATACGCTCTGCCAGTCTTGTTAGCACCTCTTCTTTATCACTGCTGTAAAATGAAATACCTCCTTTATCAAACACCTTCTTGGTTTCTAATGCTTCAACACGGCCATCCTCATCCTCCGACTCCACATCTTTAGCATCAACATTATCTAAATGTTGACCTCCAAAAACCGAGGAACCATTCGAACTCTCAGCAGCAACCACACCCTCGACACCGCTTGGACTGTGTTCAGCAGAGTTCAACTTGTCGTTTTCTAGGAGTGCACCCTTTTAAACTGCAATGTTAGTCCCTTTAGGACGTCTCAGAACCGGTTCCGCAATAGAACCATCGTCCTCCAACACGTGTTCTGTATAGGCGTCGTGACGAACCAACAGCCACCCATTCGCTTCCTTATTAATTTGGTATAAGGATTCGTCGCTTTCTTCCTTGTCAGAGCCTTGGTTCACACCCAACTGTTTCTTTGATTCTGCAAGTAGAACTACAACAATCGGCACAGCTTCTTCGCACACATCCACAAGGTTTCGATCGTGAAGAAGAATGGCACCCTAGTCACGATTGTCACACACCCTCACAGAATTCTGTTCTCCACTCTCAATTTGGGGGAAATTAGCAACCCTAGTTTTAGCCCCACTTATCAAAGATGGGTCACCGGTTGGCTCAAAACCCGGCGAAAACAGACATGTAGCAGTGGAGTCCAAACTTGAATTATTTGACCCTTCCCAATTCACTTCATGCTTACTAAGCCCACTCCCCATGTAGTCCACTTTAAACTTCACAACGTTCTCCATATTAGCAAACTAGGCCTCGTACAACATTGGGTCCATTGGGGCACAGCCCAATAATTCACCACTTACTCCAACAATTCGATCAGAAGAGACACAGAGCTTACACGAGAGTAACTTTCCACGCACAGGCTCACGAACTTCTATACCAGCAATCACGCCACCATGATTAAATTCATGCACATTGTTCCAACTGCAATTAATGATCGCATCCAGTAACGGATCAATAATAAACTCCGAATTTGAATTATTGTGACCCGTGACCGCCGGTTGTTTTTCCACTGGAAATACCGAAACAGAGACCGGTTTCACCACCTCCTCCATTGAAGTTGCACTCACTTCCTCCAAGTCAGGGTGTGACTGGATACTATAGACTTCAGAACCAAATTCCTTGGCAAAGATCTCAAAAACTCTGTCCTCAACTTTCACCGTAATCCATTCATTCACCATCTCCCATTGGAAACAGTCAACTAGGAATCTTGCAGTTGTGAATGATTTTGACTCTTCAGTACAATAATCCATTTTTATTATCTTCCCCCATAGTTTTGCCAGAGTGTTGATAGTCTCAGAGCACCACAATCCAACCGGAAGACCCATTATTTCAATCACACTCTTCTCGACAAACTAGAGAAGAATTCCCAATGAGGTCTAACTTCATCAAACGCTGAGTTAATCAATTCATTTTACATAGCATCATCCTTGATCTCTGGTGACGAAAATGTAATCAAGCACCGGTAAGGACCGACATCCCTGCACTCGATCACTCCCAGGCCCATCCATCCATCAAGTAAGAGGTTCATAGTCTTTCTAAAGTCAACAGGTTTAACACTGACTCCAAGCAAGCTTCTATTTAATCTATCTCTCTGTTCCTCAGACCAACCTACAGCCACCTCCTGTCTTATGTCTGAAGCTGCAGCCTTCCTTCACGTAAGAACATCAACATCCTCAATGCCTTTGTTTTCAGATCTTTTTTGAACCTCTACCCATTTCTGTCTTACAAGTGGACCTCTCTTGTCGCTTAAAACCTCAACACGCTTACCATTCCTCCTGTCAAACTTCGACAGATTGACAGGGAGCTTAGTACCCCGCCATGTTGTTCCATTCATTTGTTTGATTGCTCGTATGGCTCCTCCATATCACTGGAATCGTACAAACGTGAAGGGGTTACTGGTCTGCGTCCGTTGCTTTCGCGACACGAAGATGTCCGTCACATAACCATTACGACCAAACTCCTTGTATAGCTCCCTCTTTGAGATACCCCCTGGTAGGTTGTCAACAAATACTGTTGTTTTCTCATCCACCTTATGCCATCTCCCAAAGTCCCTCAGAGCCCCAGTCCCACCCTGATACGAGAACCTTCGTACGCCTGATACAAACCCACCCCATTCTCCCCCTTATTTCTTCCTCCGGCATAACCGGAGTCCTCACCGTGTTTCCCCTCTCCTCTCATTTCAAACTATTTTATTTAGATGAGTTAACTTTTCTTTTTGAGGTTCCCTTAAAAAAAAATTCAAACTTCAATTCATTTGTAATTATTATATTACTCTTATTTCTAGTTTAGTTAATATTGGCTAACTAATTGTTGGTTACAAATATTTTCTTATATATTCTCATATATAAAACATTACCTTTATATAATAAGTGATTAGTGATTTATATTTTGAATATTATATGTATTAATAATTTAATAAATAAATAAATATTTATATATATTTTCGAGTTGTCTCACGAGCTATTGAGCTAGCTCACGAGCCCAACTTATTGAGTCGTTAACGAGTCGAGTTCGAGCTAGCTCATAAGCTGGCTTAACTCACGTCCAACCCTATAAAACAACAGCAAACCAGAATTTGAATATTATTTGATTAAAAACTTAGTAATATTATAAATAAAAATATAAAGAGCTTTAACGTTCTTACTTTAGTTCACGTCCTGTAATTTAAGAAAATGGATATACTTAAAATTAGAATGTATTTCTATTCTATTCATATTCAATTCAACAATGAAATGAAAAAAGAAAAAGAGAAAAATTATATTTATATCACTCAAATTTTAAGATTTCTATGTAAAGATTCAATTCTTCATCAGTCCGACTAAATTTTTTTATTGATTAATGATTATCCTATTAATAATAAAAAATAGGGTAACGCATTAAAAAATTAAGGATATGCATTTAGTTTGTATTTTTTTATGTTTTTTTTTCATTTTTAATGTTTTCTAATTTTTGAAGAATTTTGTGAAGGAAAGAAAAAATATGAATAACAAAATCAAGTTTTTTGTTTTCCACTACAAAAAATGCGTCCGTTATCGACGGATTTTAAGTTCCGTCCTAATTACCGACGGATTTTTCCGCCGGTAACGGCTTTACCGGTGGATTTATCGGAGAAATTTTTCTATGCATCTACGGGCGGAATTTTCCTCTGCAAAATCTGCCGATAATGTTAACTTTTTTTTAAAAAAAATGGCTAAATATTACCGACAAAAAAGTCCATCAGTAAATCCGCCGATAACATCAATAAAATTAAAAAAAAATAAATATAAATAATAACTCATCAAATTAAAAATATTGTTGGGTGCAATTTATTATTTATAATAGTCAATATTGTTGGGTGCAAATTAAAAACCAAAACCAACAAACAAAATATTATTGCATCCGAGAATGAAGGACACAAAGCAACTCTTTTTATAGCAAAGGACAAAAGTCAGAATATGCAGAAGAAGGAAGTATAATTCATCATAACCATGAATCCATACTAGTTATCATAATCACTATTTAAGAAAATACAATTTATTTACCATGTCAAAAGCAATGGCTCATCAATATCATTCTCGACATTCACAGCAACATTTCAGTTTGTGGTGGCTATTAGAATTGGTCCTGAAAACTATACATTGATCCCAATTTTCTAAAATAGGACTTGTGATTTATAAAAATAATGTTGCAAGCTTATCACAACACTTGCAGTGACCTTAATTACATCTACGATGATCTATAGCAGTGTGAAAAGAAACACAATCCCACCACATCAATGAGAGGGATTAAGAGCTATGAGCAGCAACAACACATTTAAACATCAATGTACATAAAATTTATCAAGAAAATAAGGGTATTAGACACACAAAATAAAAGAAAAGGGGAAGAACACACCTTGCAAAGGAGAGCACCAAAACCAGCAGAGAAGGCGAGCAAAGAGAGACGGCGCCAAAATTGAAATTGAAGAATAAGAAATTGAAATAAGGAGTTAAACCAAATGCATTTAATCACCTGCACATAGAAGCTATAGTAAAATGGAATTCAAAGAGATTTTTGTACACACCTGATGTATATCTCCCATAAAGTGTAATAAGAACATGAAGTGTAGCAAGATCACACTTGTTGTTGATTAGCATAGCTACGGTGCCGTGGCGGTGACGGTAGCTACGGTGCTCGGGTGGTGGGAGTGAGAGAGGGGTGGATTTAGGTTAGGGTTTGGGGCTGCAGAGAAATAAGAAAAAAGAGGTTGTGTTTTCCTTATGTTCGAAAATTACCGGCGGATTTAGGCGGGGGAGGGAGAATCTGTAACTCTACCCCAGAAATGAAATGGTGCGTTTGGATTAATCTGTTACCGGCGAATTTAGGGTCAGTTTATATAATCCGCCGATAATTTTTCTCTGCCACAAATTTTAGTCAAATTCTGCTAGTAATGTTCGCCTCAAATTCTGCCGATAAATCCATCAGTAACAACCGCATTTTTAATAGTGTTCATCTCTTGTTTTTTCTTTTTCCTTCTTACAATAAAATATTGAAAATATTAAAAATAAAAATAAAAAATTAAAATATTTCCAAACACACCTATAAGTTTTAAATGAGCAATCAAGTTGATATATATATATATATATATATATATATATATATATAAATTTTAAATTTAAATTGTAATTAATTTTAATATCTTTAACATGCGTGTAAGAATTTAAGATGCCTGTAACCGGAGGCAAATACATGTATGCACTCTAAGTCTCAAATGCACATTTGGATGGAACCAACTGCTGAACCAAATTGAAAGGTTTGTGCGGGTTTCTTCACGTTTAATTTATGCATACAATTACCTTGTATGAATTGTGGGAGATGGGCTCGAATTGAAAGGTTATATACATACAATTACCTTCATGGGTCATCTTAGTTATTTCCAATTTTCCCTTGCCTTGTATGAATGCTCACTCTTTTGACCTTTTAGGTTGCATTTCAAATAAAGAAAGACAGAGATGATAAGGTAGAGATTAAAAGGCAGAGATTAGAAAATAAAAACTAAATTAAATTTATATATTATATTTGGTTTAAAATGTACTAAAACAGGCATTAAAAAATAAAAACTGAATTACGCAAGTAGAAAAAAGGAAGGAGATCAGTATTGGAATTTTAAAAGTTGATTGAGGGTATTTAAAAAAAACTTATTTTCTATTCTAGGGAGCCAACATATTATGGCCATAAGGAGCCAACACATAGTTACAGATGATAACTCATATAAATTTTGGATGATAACTTAATCTTGGATTTATGAGCTACGAATGATAACTTAGATAAATTTTGGATGATAATTTAGTTGTTGGCTTCTCAATAGCTCCCTAACGTTGGTTCCGTAGCATTGTTCATGAAAAAAATAACGATAAAGGAACTGGAAATGAAAAGAAATCAAAGAAAATAAGGAAAGAACAAAGAATAGAAAAGAAACTTAGAAGAAAAATTATGAAGAACGGAGGTGACCACTTGACGCACTCACTTTGATTGGTTAGACATGATCTAAAATTCAAGCTCTAGTCGTCAGCATAGTTCTAACCAACACGAAAGCGGGTGAGTCGAGACTTAGAAAAAAATGTCACAAAGATGCAACCAAAAGAAATCGAGAGTATTGTTATCTAGGAATTGAAAATTGAGTCTTGCGAATGGTTGTGAAAATATCGGGGTTGCAATGATTAAGAGTCGCGAACAAGAACGGAATAAGAGATAACTTGTGTTGCAAGTAATAAAAAGTGTTTGGTCTTGAGTTGAAGTATAATGTGTCCCTATGATCACAACTAATCCCAATTATGAATGATTGTCACATAAGGAGTCAAATCCACTCTGTCTAATGGTCGAATAGGGGGAATTAACTTTGTTCCATAAGTCCTAGGTTACTTACTAATGCGAACGAACAAGGTATTAATGAACGAGAATAATTCATCAAGTTCACCTCATTAAGGCCTACTCATCACTAGCAAAAGCCTAGTTTAACCCTATCCTTAACCCATTCTTGTCCCTAGGGATTAGTGGCTAAAATCATCCACGCTTCAACCCATTACCAAGACACAAGAACACTACTCCATATTCATAAGAAACAAAATATCAAACACTTGGTGGGCATAGTAAAGAGACATAATGAATAATAAGAGAAATTGACACTCCAAGATAACCAAGAGTCCAAATCAACAATATAAACATCAAACAAGCATAATCAAACTATAGATCATCAATAAAACATGCATCAAAATAGTTTTCATCAAGAAGAAAATAAAGCATATGAACAAGAAAGCTAGATTTGAGAAATAGATGAAAAATACTAGTAGCAATTGTATTAATCAAGCCAGAGTATCATAAAACAAATATCAAAACACTAAAATTAAGTAAATGATATGGCTAGTGTGACTGGGAGTGAAAATGAAAAATAAGAAACCTATAAGAAAATGAGAGAAAATGAGAGAGAATGAGAACTTCCCAAAAAACTCTCCAAAAACTATGTGTGAGATCCCAATTAAAGGCTCCCAAAATGGTGTGTTTATTCTTCTTCATATCTTCTCCTTATATAAGCCTTCAATTGGGCATTTCAAGAGACCAAGCCTTGGGCCCTTGACTCGAATTCCCATTTTGTCCTCCATTTTTTAGTGCTACTCATGCATATGTGCGTTCGCACATATGATCTATGCGAAAGCACATGCGAGAAAACTTGGATTGCATGACATATATATACCATTTTGAAGCTATGGATGTTAGCTTTTCAATGGCGTTAGAACCATGTCATTTGGATCTTTGTAGCTTAAGTTATGATCCAATAAGCTCAAGTTATGATCCAATAAGTGTAAAGATGTTGACAACATTAATTCTGAGCACCGATCTTGGGACGCGAATTTCACATAGAATCACTTTGAATTGGAAGATGTATTCAACATGAAAGTTGTAAATATTGAATTCTTCTCTCTAAATAGTCCAAGTTTGCTCCAATCTGATGACTACATACAGTTCCTTTTTTTCTCTTCTCACTTTTGCTTCTTTGTGAAATCTTCACTTTTGCATGTTTTCTCCACTCCTTCCAAACTACTCTTGCTTTCTAAACCTTCAAACACTTAAACAAACACATCAACGTATCGAATGACATGAAAATTTATAATTTCACATCAATTTATGGCCAAGTTAGCATGTATTTATCTATCAAAGCACATATGGGCAAAGATTGACAATCATGGATATTCATAAGCAATTGTATGGTTTTAGGTTGATAAATCACCTAATTATAAAGCATATTCAATCATTAAATATGGGTTTATCACCACTCTTCACTCACATTTGGCATGTGTGTTCTTTGGATTCTTGCGTGAGTGTGACTGGAATTTGGCATAGCTTCATGGTGTTTGTGAAATGAAGGAAAATGATGCCAAATTTATGAGTGAAATCCTCTATTTATAAACAATCATTTTAGTTCAATTTGGACTTGACTGGGAGTTACTCCTAATACTTAGTCTTCAAATGAGCAGCTGACTTCATCTTGGACTTCAATTAAACAAATCCACGTTTGTAGCAATTAGCTCTGCTGGAAAAGCTTAATTAATTCCATTAACTCTGAAAAGCTTAATTAATTCCATTAGTGCCGAGCTAAGTCACCCTTATATATTTTTAATTTCGACACCCTTATGACCTCAAATTGTCCAAGTCTAATCAACAGTCAGAGTTGAGTCAACGGTGAGAGTCGAGTCAATGGTCAGAGTCGAACTAACTATCAGAGTCGGGTTAACCGTCAGAGTTGAAGTAACCTTCAGAGTCGAAACGACACAATAATTTGTCTTAAAAAGGGGCCAGTCATCATGCTACGACCCTGAGCTTTCGCATCCCATATATCAATGGTCGAAAAATTTATTTTGCTTGTCTGAGGAGTCCCTTTTTTCAAGCTTTTTAACCATATTTCGACTCTTCATTTATTTTATGTCGAAAGTCACATTTATTGGTCGAAAGTCAAATTTTGCACCAACATCCCCTAGATAATCACTACCTTAGTTTCTACTTAATTTCTTTACTTTGTTCATGATTTTCCTTTTTTTAAAACTAATTTATTACCTATATTTTCTTAACTTTAATTTGTTGATTAGTGTTTTTCTTTTTAACTAATTTATTAGCTATTCTGCACCTTGTTCCTAGGAATTTTCAAGGGATGTGTTTTGCGTCATTTGATTATTCAAGAAAGCAAAATAGTTGTAACTTGTAACTCCCACTATATATATGTACTTGATTACTGCATTTCATGGTTTTCATATACATGCATCATTCTTATATTTAGGATAAATGGACAAAAGCACACATGATTTATGAAACGGTGAACAAAAGTACACATGACTTTTTTAAGTGGACAATTGTATACATGAATTGTTGGATCATCAGACATGTTTGCCATTCCGTGAGCTATTCTCGAACCCCGTCAATGTGTAGATAAACGTGTAACGTTTTCTTACTATGTGGCTCTCATTATAACACGTCGGAAAAAAGCAAAATTAAAAAAAAAATTGTCAAAATTGAAATCCCCAAAATCCCCAAAGGTTGATACTCATTCACGTTCTTGACCAAGTGACATTGCCCTAGCAGAGAGAGATTGAGAGTCTTTGTCTTCGAGAAAGTGTCCGTTGTTCCAGTTATGCGTCGTCTTCATGATTCACCGCCGTCGTCGTCAAAGCAAGATGCGGCGGAGCAACCGACTGCGCTCCGGGTTAGGTTCTCGTCCGTCGGCAGCACCTCGGCAGGTAAATGCCACGGAACCTTCATTCTTATTTCAATTTATTGTTTTTGATTTGGTTGTTGTTATCATCCTTGAATATGTGTTCATTCTTGACTGTTATGTCTTTAGGGTTCTTAATCTTTCTGGTTTATGGTTCTTATTGTTGGTTGTTCTTCGTTGATCTTCCTGATTTAGGGTTATTATTCTTTCTTGGTCTATGTTAAGTCTATGTAACTGTGACAAAAGAGCCGTTCTAGGCGTCACAAACAAGTTTAATTCGGAGTTCCCTTTCTTTTAGAAAATAAGAAGAAATCGTTGTAGGGGGATCCAAATAGGTTATGTTTACGAGCTAAGAACGTTCTTGTCAACAAAAATTGTCACAAGAGCTTGCAACCAGATTTTAAAATACCGAGTACGGGACTCGGGTCGTTCTCCCTAGGAATTGAAATATTGTGGCTTGCGAATGGTTGTGAAAGTATTGGGGTTGCAATGGTTGAGTATCGGTAACAAGAATAAGAATAAGAAATAGCAAGAATTGATGATAATAAAGGGTGCTTGGTCTTGGGTTGAAGTATAATGTGTCCCTATGATCACCACTAATCCCAATTATGAATAGTTGTCACGTAAGGCACAAAACCCATT
>JASCZI010152477.1:0-10232 GCA_036250425.1 Stylosanthes scabra | reverse complement strand
GTGTATTGCCCCCTCTTTTATATATATATATATATATATATATATATATATATATATATATATATATATAATGTTAATAATCATAGTAGTTAATATTCTTTTTCTTCTTTTTTTTTCTTTTTCTCAATCACATCATGTCTTTTAGTTAAATTTATTGGCTTTTTAAAGGTTATCTACGTTAGTTGCGTAACATTGTTTTTATACAATAACAAATATAATATTAATCAATATAATAAAATTTTCAACAATGCTACGGAACAAATATTAGGGAGCTAGAGAGTCAATAATTAAGTTATAATTTAAAATTAAAAAAATTATCATCCAAAATTAAAAACGTTATCATCCAAAATTATATGAGTTATTATTTATAACTCACTATTAAATACATTGGCTCCCTAATATATTAGCTTTCAAGACTTTTTTTAAATTTTTTTATAAGATTTGAAACAAATTAAATATTAAAAATATTTTTAAAACATTTAAAAACGATAAATGCAAAAAAATACACTTTACATATAAAATTATCATGTTAAAATATGATATTTTCATTAATTAATTAATTAATTAATTAATAATTATGTTCAAGATTAAATATTATGAACTTAGCAACTCCAATCATTAAACTCCAATCATTAAACACATGTCTCCTTATATACGAGCTCAAGATAAGTATAAATCAGTCCTCCTTACATGTATCGGGCTCACATGTAAAGAAAATATGTTTAATTATCTCGGGTTGAAACCTGAAAAAAGTAACAGTACTAGAAAACGTTTATACGTGTAATTATTAATTTTTTTTGTTTATTACTAAAAAATCCAAATTACGTTTACGTGAAACAATATATTATTTATTTTAGTAATTTAGTCACTAAAAAATATATTATTTATTTTGAAATAAAATAAACAAATAGTCACCAAAAAAATAAAATAAACAAATAAAAACAGCTACATAATTTTCTCTATAAACATGCGTCTGGCAGAGTCTCCACGCCCCAAAGAAGCCAGTAGTTACAGTTGAGAGAGACCAGTACCACACTACTACCACAATTACCACACAACAAGAAAAGAGAGAGAGAAAGAGAGCCATGGAAAATAATGGTGGTGGCAATAATGGTGTTGTTGCGGCTGTGAACTACGAATCAAAGGCAACTTCAACCATCACCATAAAGGGTATCCTGAGCCTTCTAATGCAAAGCATTGATGATGAGAAAAACGATGTTGAAAACAACAAGAAGAGAGTGATTTCTCTTGGAATGGGTGACCCAACACTCTATTCATGTTTTCATACCACAAGTGTTTGTGAAGAAGCTGTTGCTGACTCTCTTCTCTCTCACAAGTTTCATGGCTATGCTCCCACCACTGGCCTCCCTCAGACCAGACAGTGAGTATTCTTAATTCCCCCCTTTTTGAGTTTTGGCTTTCAATTCTTCTCAATTCTCAATTATGAATGAACTTACTCTTTTGGATATGTCTCTTTCTCATTAATTGGCAATTTATATTTGGATTTTACTTTATAATAATATTATAGTTAGGAGAAGGAATTTGTTTGTTCCTCCTTTTCTCGTTATCTCTTTTGCCTTTAGTTTTGTTAATTTTTTTTTTACCAAAAGATATGTTTGGGAGAGAGCCTCGAAACCTTTTGGGTAAAAGGGGACAAATGCCCGATTGGCCTCTAGTTTTGTTACTTTGCTAGTGTGCTTTGTAACTTTTTTTTATGCAGTTGTTTTTGTACGAACATAGTTGAGAATGATTAGATAATAATTTAGTGAAAGAATTAATCTATAGTAATTAATTTATCTGTACACCTTTATATACCATTGCCTTCTTCTTTTATTCTGTTTCTATGTTATTGTATGTTGTTTCATGTGCTTTATGAATTTTTCTATACTTGATGTTTACATTTTTGGTATTATAAATGAGATGTATAAAAGTGTACAGTGGTACATGTAATATTATCGATAGTCAAATATGTTAAAATCTTGGCGGTTTTGTTGGAAATATTTGAATTGCTATTAAAGGTTTTGTTCCCTTACTTTTTCTCTTTTATCTATTTTTTTAGGTATGTTGGAATATTCATATATAAATATATTTCTTTTGCTCCGTCAAATCCATTTTAAAATTCAATTAATGCTAAACTGATTTTTGTAAGTAATTAAAATCTCCCCTCTCTGTTTCTTGCGGTTGAGTCTATCATAATTAGCCAGTAGCCACAATGGTTGTTATTTTAAGTTCCTATGAATCTTTGTGATTGTGTAACTAAGAAAAAGACATCATAGATTCTGATTTCTGAATCTTCTCCTAAAATTCTAATCCTATTTTCATGCAGTTGGTAAGATTTTCTAAGGAACCATTTTTTAAAAAATTCTTTTTTGTCCAAAACGATATTCTGGTAAAAATGGTCTAAAAGTTGCACTGAATCTTTATGACAGAGAAATTGCTGAGTATCTGTCACGTGATCTGCCTTACCAGCTATCATCAGATGATGTTTTCATCACATGTGGATGCACGCAGGCCATCGATGTCTCCGTGGCGATGCTTGCACGCCCGGGTGCAAACATCCTGCTGCCGAGACCAGGCTTCCCAATCTATGAACTCTGTGCTGCATTTAGACAAGTTGAAGTGAGGCACTATGATCTGCTTCCTGAAAAAGGCTGGGAGGTCGATCTTGATGCCGTTGAGGCCCTTGCGGATAAGAACACTGTCGCATTGGTGATCATAAACCCAGGAAATCCCTGTGGAAATGTGTACACTTATAATCACTTGGAGAAGGTTAGTTAAATAAAGCACAAGTTTGTTAATTCTTGTTGGCATTTATCTAGTGTTATGCTTATTGATGCTCTTGTTTTGTTTTGCTTTTGTTTTTATGCACACTGCTCCACTGGATTTGTTTATGTTATGTTATGCATTGCAATTTAGATTGCGCAAACTGCGAAGCGGATTGGAACAATTGTGATTGCTGATGAAGTTTATGGCCATCTTGCATTTGGGACCAACCCTTTTGTTCCAATGGGAGTTTTTGGATTTATTGTTCCTGTAATCACTCTTGGGTCCTTGTCCAAGAGATGGATAGTACCTGGTTGGAGGCTTGGTTGGTTTGTGACAACTGATCCCAGTGGCACTTTCAAAAAACCTAAGGTTGTTTTTATTCCCTCACTTCGCAATTTAGTATTTTTATATTGTTAATCTTAATGCAAGTTCATTGACCCTATGGTTCTTGAACAATCACTGTGTTGGTAACTAACTCCATTAGTCAATCTTAGAAGATTCTCAACTTCACTTACTACTGATATGTTATTGCCTATTTATTATTTATTATTCTAAACAAGTGAACCGATTAACGAATCTTGTCTATGTTTGACAGTTGTTCGTGTCTGTTTACATTTGCCTCCTCTTTTCATTTGTGCTTTTTTGTACAATTCTATTTTCGAAATCGCAATGTTAAAAGACTGTATGTTTTTCGGTATGCAGGTAGTTGAGCGCATTAAAAAGTATTTCGATCTTTTGGGAGGTCCGGCCACCTTCATTCAGGTTTTTACATTTTCCTCTCTGAATATTCTTGTTCTTTCGATAGCTACAACATTGCTTGTAATTGAAGAACCAAAAATAGAAGGGAAGAAACAAGATTCTATCCAGAGAATCATCAATTACAAATGTATAAGAAAACCATAGCAGACACTGATGCAGCCTAATGCAAATATCAGCACACAAAATGTTAGTTTTAACTTTTAATGGGTTTAACATCTAGGATCATGTCACTTGTGATGGATGCAACCCTTTCTGCTAGGCACGATTATGAAAAACTGATAAAAAATAAAATAAAAAGAAAGTTGCATCTTTATTAACCATGGAAGCATCATGTCACTAGTAATGGACTTAGCATCATAGGCCTTGATACCTATAATGGGTGCAAGAGCTCTTGAAAGGAAATAAAAAATAGATGTAACTCCCAGAATGCAAGAAGAGGGGCTAATCCGTATCATCTTGACTTGGTTTTTATTTTTTTCTTTTTTTTTTAAGAAAAGAATACCGAGCCGGGGTTTTCACCTACCCGTATAGAGTAGAACACGTTCAGCCAAATATTCTTGGATACACTTCTAGAAAACTATCAAGAGTTAAGTTAAGATTTATAGGACATCATCTTGTTATCGCGCAGATATATGTTAGAACTTCTATCATAATGATTTATGTGTTACTTATTATATCCTTTATTTGATTGATGGCGGTTCTGGTTTGGCAGGCGGCTGTACCACGCATAATTAATCAAACTGAAGAGTCTTTCTTCTCGAAAACCATTGATAATTTGAGACTTACCTCAGATATATGCTGTAAAGAGATAGAAGAGATTCCATGCATTTTTTGCCCTTATAAACCAGAAGGGTCCATGGCTATGATGGTAAGAAGCTGAAAAAAAAACTACCGTTCATGCTATTTCTTTGAGGACAGAATAAGCTCTGTAGAGTCTTTTATAACCGCGGCGCTTCTCTTTTAAAATGTTTTTGTAATGCAATGCAGGTGAAACTAAACCTTGTGCTTCTAGAAGATATTAGCGACGATATTGATTTTTGTTTCAAACTTGCAAAGGAGGAATCTGTTATCATTCTTCCAGGTAAAAATTTTGCATCTTCTCTGTTATCAAACTTACAAAGCATGATTTCACTTATAAGTCACTGTTATAGAAACAACTTACACAATTCAGAAATTTAAGGAGACTCAAACTGCAAAGCTCACATTTAAGCCCTTTTTTACTTTAAATTTATCTCGTGAAAATCTCCAGCCTGTTTTTTCAAATCATGCACAGTTTCTTGCAGAAGCTTAGGTTTATGGATTCTTTTCTTGAATTTATTTTAGATGCACTGCCAATGTAAATAAGTTTTAACGTACATCCAATTATGAACATGTCATATTAGCAAAAGAATAACTACTTTTTACATTGATCCAATGAATGGTCATTCAGAAAAAAGGATGTGATTAGACAAATGTATAAAACATTTTACACTGTGATTGCATCAAAATTATTCGAGAAATTACCATTGTTAATCATTATTATGATGCACATAGGAACATTCTTTGAACATCATTAGGTTCTCTTATAAAAAGAAAAAGTGGTTAGTTAACTGTTTTTGTCGAGGAATTTTGCCGCCGAGTTTCATTAACAAAGAAAAATGACATTTCTTTCCAGGAACGGCAGTTGGGTTAAAAGATTGGCTTCGCATTACTTTCGCCGCCGATCCATCTGCCCTCGTAGAAGGTTTGAAACGAATCAAAGCTTTCTGCCAGAGGCATGCCAGAAAATGGTTGAAGCAATATTGAATCCAGAAAATAAAATGTGACACGTGCATCAATGTTTGTGATACGAAGGGATTGCAAGTATTATTAGCATTTATTAATTTATATTTTTAGAATATTTGATTTGATTTTATGTATTTTTTAATTTAATGTATTTAGTTAGTAGCAAGTTGGGCTATGTAACATGGGTTATTCAAACAAATATTAGTGGGGTGAAAACCACTTGTTGGTTTCGTGATAAAATCATAATGTGTAATGTGTATAAATCAGGTGTGTGATTCCATCTCTTGTTACATTGAAAAATTGAATAATAGACAGAATGATTCGCTCTTTGCGTTTTTCAAACTTATGGTGTGATCAGGTGAGATTGTGTGATTTACTTCTGTTGTTGCATCTGACAAATTATATAAAAAGAAAGAGTGGTTTATTTTTATCCAATTTTAATGCATCCTTTTCAACTTTATTATATATATTCATTCAATTTTCAATAAAGTGTTTTTTATAATTCTTCTTCTTCCGTATCAAATAATACAATTACAGATTAATTTGCCATGACTTTGTATTTAATAAAACAAACACCCACTATTTAATTTGCCATTGCAGCATAGATCCTCACTGCAGTGTAGCATCAACATTTATCAAATAAAATGTATAAATCTCTTTTAAAAAAAAAATGTATAAATCTCATTGCAGTGTATTTCAGTTTATAACTTTCATTTGGTCACAAATTCTCTCTACTTTTATTATCGTATTTCAGAATACCAATAATCCATGGAAATTATGATATTTCTTTTTTTTTTTAAAGAAAAAGAAGATGAAAAAACTAGAAATTATGAAAAGAAACAAATCTAAAATAAAAGAGATAAGAAAATATTGTAAACAAATAAATTAAAAAAATGCTATAATTCACACACTAGAATATCTATCTATTTTTCCCCCTCAAACTAATGGCTAAAATGTCGCTTATTTTAAAGTATTTATTTATATGTTACTGTTTTGTCAGACATTGTTTTTTGTCACAGGGTTCAAAATGACAAAATGAAATGTACAAGTACAAAATTACACAAATTAATTAATGTGACAAATTACAAAATAAGTAAAAATATGAATGCACAACTTGCAATAATATTAAAACAATAATTCAATGAAATAACGAGTTTTCAAGTAATAAGTATATTTAAAAAAAATAATTCAATGAAATAATATAAATGAGTCTTCAAGTAATAAGTATACATATATGCCTTTCTTTTTTTCCAAATACATTTACTGTTAGAAAAAATATATATAAAATATTGTGTTCTGTAGACCGTAGTTGTCAAATTCGAATTTTAACTCTATATTTTTCTATCTTACGTCTTTTAAATAAAGCACTAAGAGTACTATTATATCAAACGATATTTTTAATTAAGTTTAACTAAATTTTCTAAGAGGAGGAGTGCTTGTTTTCTTCCTTTCTCTTTTTGTCTTGCTTTTCTTTTTTCTTTTTCTTTTTTCTTCTCCTTCATTTAAAAATATACAAATTATCAATTAAATTAAAGAAATAAATAAAGAAGAAAACATGAAAAAAAGAAGAAGAATGAAAGGGGCAAGAAGACTCATGAAATTTTTACTCTTATTTTTTAATAATTCATTATTTTTAACTTTTTTAATTATTGATATCAAATTTACCATTTTAGAAAAAAATATCTAAAAATAAATTTTTAAAAAGTAATAGAAAAGCTGCTTCGTGTTGAGCTGCTAGAATTAATGAATAAAATAGTTTGAAAAGAGTAAAGACTATTTGGATAATTGGTTTTAGAAGGCAAGCAGATCATGTCAAAGAAGAAGAAGAAAAAAGGTTGGCAGATGGATAACCCTTGCCTAAATATTTGATACCATTGAAGTTTGGTCCTATCTTAGATAGATACAAACACAATCAGAGACATATAGAGCTAACGTTGTGTCACTAAAACATATCCTCACATTCTATATTAGGGTAATAGGGTCAACATTTTCAACGTGGAAAAAATTGGTGATACACCTATAATGGACATGCAAGGTGTATTTGCATGGATATGAAAAAAGTACATACGCTGTTTTATGAGTTAATTATTTTTCGAATAAATATACATTTTTTTCCTAATATTTTCGAAAATTTTTAAAAATACATTTAATATAAATTTTAATTTTATCATTTTACCCTAAAAATTTTAGGGGCAAAATAGATTATTCCATAATTACTCCCCTCACCATCAAACGTTCCATCCATCTCATCTCCTGCAGGCAAACCAATTTCTTTGGTTATTAACATCATTCTCATGATCTCATCCGCTCTTCCTCAACATCACCGTCGCCCTTCCCTTACCCATGACAATCGGGGTTTTTTTTTTTTCTAATTTAATTTAAATAAATTTCTTATATCCCAAAAAAAAAAATAAAAGCAACATTATTTTTCAAAATCAATTGAATTTGTTAGAGTTTTGTCACAAATTGGGGTGGGCCTCCCGATTTGCGATTTGGGGCTCAAATCCGTTATAGATCTTACGGGGCTTCTCCGATCTGTAAGTTAATGACAAAAATACAACTAAAATAAAATTACGTTTTTATTTATTTTTCAAATAAAAGAATAAAAAATTATATTAATGTTGAAAATACTTTTTTGTAATATAAATAAAAACATTAGAAATATTTAAATAATATTTTTAAATAGAAATTATTAAATATGTGAATGATTTCGATGTATGAGTATTTTAAATAATATTTATTTACATTAATTTCTTGTAATGATTTATTATTTATGAAATTATAAATTTAAAAAATACTACATATATACTAAAAATTAAATGTTAGTTATAGTAAAATAATAATGTGAAAATTGACAAATTGTATTGAAAATATAATTTATTTTACAATTATATTAATGATACAAAAGTATTTTACTATGAATGATGATTTTGTGTATTTTTTAGTCCAAAGTGATGCTTATTTAATTTTTTCATTCTTTTATCTGAAAAAATAAATTAGAAAAGTTATTATCTTTTAAAATAAATAATTAGTAGTTCAACAAACATACAAATCAAATAGGCCTAGTAAGATCTGTAATGGATTAGGGAAGTTTTGGATGATCTGGACCCACTAAACTATATATTAGGGAGACCCAACCCGATCTATGACAAAACCTAAAAAATTTAATTGATTTTGAAAAATAATATTTTTATTTCTTTTGGGATATAAAGAGTTTATTTAATTTATATTTGAAAAAAAAAAAACCACTACTATCATATTCACCGTCATCTTCACCTCCACTACCACACTGGTGACTTACTGCACCAACTGACGAAAGCTTACCATATTTGTTGTCATGAATGTCGTCTGTGATTGCCTTCATGTGCACGATTTCTATTTGGTAGCCCTCCATATGACCGCCGCTGCTTCTGGGAGTGGGGGAGTGTCGATTGCGATGGGGATCAATTGCTTCGTAGATGCTAGACACTGTGGGCGTGGAAGCAATAATGGTGGTAGTGTCGGGCTTGGGAGATCTGATGAAGGAAGAAAGGACGTCATTGCTAAAGATAGATTTCTGAATTTTGTTGTGTGTTAGATATTTGCTAAATTTTGTTGTGGTGGTTACGAATGTGAAGAATATATAGTGGAGAATAATTAGAGAACAAGGACAATGATGTTGAGGTTGATGTTGTTGGTTTGCTGCTGCGGAGACGATGTGAGGGATGAGAAAGGAGAAAGTTTGACATGAAAAGGGTAGTTAGGGAATAAATAAAACTAAATCAAATTAAATATGAAGGATATTTTTTGATTTTTTTTAAATTTTAAAGATAAAAAAGTATACTTTACCCTTATTTTTAATAATTTTCTACAACAAACGCTATTAGCGTTTTTCATTATTAGGTCCAAGATTTTAATTTTTTTCAAACAAAAAACATAAGTTGCTTTTGGTGTTAGTATATATTTTTTAAATGTTTTTTTTTTCAATCATAGCTAGGCTCGCCCAAGTCCCAAACCGGAAGGCGAGAGTTACAAAGCCAAAGGCCAACTCCAAATACAAATTGTGAGACTAACACCATTTAAATACCAGTTTAAAATAGAGAAAAGAAAAAATACAGTAGAATCAATCCAATTAGAATGATTTATTCTAGTACAATAGCATAACAGAGCCAATTAAACTCTCATGTTTTTGTTGATTGCTTTCCTCTCAGACCATTCTTGTTGCTATTGATTCTTGAGACCAATCACCTGTCCTATTGCCTTCATGTTGTCGCTAGCTTCACTTCTAAAAATTTTACCATTTCACACACTCCAGATCACCCATATTACCGCAAAAAAGCTTGTACTCTAGCTTCTCCAACTATCACCCTTTAGTTTGCTGGACATCCAAGAGTCAAAACATTCTCTTGTGTTTCCTGGCCAAGCCCACTTCATCCCCCATCCTTCTAATATATAAAACCACAATCTACCAGCAAAATTACATTAAAAAAATAGGTGGAAAACAGATTCAGCCTTCTCTTCACATAGAATACACATTGCTGCAACTTCCTCAAGAATTCCACATCTTGCCAACTTCTCTCTTGTGTTCAATTTCTCAAAGATAACAAACCATGTAAGAAGTTCAACTCTTGGTGGGACTAACCCCTTCCACAAGGATCTTGTGAAGCTGTACATATTGGCATCTCCTCCTTGTTCACTGTTCTTGTCATACACCTGTAAGAAGGATTTTACAAAATAAACTCCATCCTATTCATGGGACCAAACAAGCTTGTCATCTTCTGTGCCTTTTATTCCCACCCTGCTAAGAGTTTTTAGCAGCTCCTTCAAGCTTTCCTCTGTTAACCATGTTACAATATGGATAAGTTCATTTGATTTAGGTTTTGATGAATGACAAACATTGAAGTTGAGGATAAGCATTAAAAGATACAAACGACGTCAAGACAAACATTGAAGTTGAGGATAAG